>WNWK01007310.1:0-95471 GCA_009830355.1 Cherax destructor | reverse complement strand
GTTAGCATGTACAAACGTAAGAAAGTAAGTAAATTTACTTACTTACATGATTCATTACCTTTGTAACTTGTGAGTTCATTACCTGTGTACCTTGTGCAGGGTGAGAAAGGTGGTTATTAATGATGCACGCTCTTTCCATGCATTGATAGAACTGATAAATTGGCTAAGCTGTATGCTTTCAAAGAGGGAGTCGATTACAATCTTGGCTTGTCAGTTAGCAGTTTGTGAACAATAATACGAAAAGAACTTCAATTGAACTTTATTGACTTAAGACTTAGGGAGATTGACACCAGTCAGTCCATCTATCATCATTCTATCATGCAGGAGGAGCCACATGTCTATGGTGCATCCAACAAAATAAGCAGACTCTTGGATGTTACTACCGCCTAATTGTGCACTTATTGAGGAATATAGAGATAGACAGTATAATAACCTATGTGACATGTCAAGATATCTTATTCATGAAATAAGATACCAATTGTACTAAGCAAATTTCCTAAATTTGCTTGTAACAGATAATTGAAATGTAGATATAAACCCAAATGTACAATTGTTAACCCCTTTGGGGCCTAGTGCCTAGGCCTTTTGTGTATCCATATGCTCTTGTGCTACCGTCCACAGGATGGATATGGGGTGCACAATAAACTAGCCACTTCGGTGGCAAAATCTAAAAAATCTAAATCTACCGCCCGCCTCCGGCTGGGTTGTAAGTATCTTTGGCAGGTTAAATCACCACCACCAGATGTAGACCAAACGAAATGTAAACTTTGCCAGATGGACTATAGTCACACCCTGCATCATTATGTACTGGAGTGCGATAAAATTAATGAATTCAGAGACAACTCACTCAGAAATGTTCAAGATACGCCAAAGTATTTTATCCACAGGGGTATATTACAGACCATTCTGGAAAAATACCCTAACTTTGCTCCCTTTAAATAAAGCTAACATTTGCATTAATAACTCAAATTCAAAATTTAAATTCAAATATTTATTTCATTGCAAGTTTACATAGGTGTTGTAATTACAATCATAAACTGAAGTGCAAGGAGAGCCACTGACATGCCATGGAATTAAGGGCAGCTTAATTTAATGGCTTATAGACTATGAACATAATATTAGAGTAATTGATTGAGTTTGTTTTATTTAAATACTAGATTGTACAAATAACAATATGATGATATTACATTGCTCAAATTACAATATGATGATATTACATTGCTCAAATTACAATATGATGATATTACATTGTAGTAAGTGTTTAGTAGGATGGTAATATAATAGTAAAAATTGAAATTATCTTAAGGAAAATAACACTGAGCATGTTTTAAAGTAATTTACAGTATGAGTATTTAGGTTAGGGTAAGTAGGTGGTAACATAATAGTAACATAATAGTAAAAATTGAAATTATTTTATAGGAAAATAACATTGAGCATTTTTGAAAGTAATTTACAGTATGAGTATTTAGTTTAGGGTGAGTAGGTGGTTTAATCATCTTCCAGTGGTCTGTCTCGCGTAACCCAAATAACCCCTACAGGATTCATTAAATAAGTGACACTGGATCTCGTCAGATCCAAGAAATAAGGGAACCATTGACTGGATTCAAAACTGGTATCCTTGTCCGGATTCAATAAGTGGACGGAGTTTTAGGGGACCTTATCAAACACCCAAACAATAACAATAACAATAACTTAAAGCGGTAAGATTGTCCAAACACTTACACATGCAAATAAAATAGATACGATACAAATAGACGGATCACCACTTCAGAGAACCTTTTAGTAGAATATACAGTAAAGCAACCAACAAAATCAATCATGAAACCCTGTGTAGTATGCAAACAAACAAGCAAACGTTCCTCTGCATGGATTACATGCAACTTTTGTGGTAAATGCTGCCACGCCCCTTGTGTAGACATTCAACACTCTACTACCCGAGATATTAAACAAGGGAAGTGTTTTTGGTTATGTCCAAATGAGACAGAACTATGGAATAAAATCACATCGATATTAAAAGATGACAACACCAAATCGGACTTCATAAAAAACATGACAGCTTTCTATAACAGTTGGGAAAGTAAAAAATCAGGGCCAGATGGTGCTACCGCCCCTGGTACAGATGTTGAAATGGTAGCAAGTAAATTTAAGAATGGAGAAATAAATGATGGTGACCTGAAGAGGGACAGTAGCTCTAGTGAAATAAATGATGGGGAAACAGGTGTAGATAACGACACATAAAAAAACAGTGCTACAAACTAGCAATAACACGGTAGATAGTAAACAAGGGGATGCCCAGGGAAATACTGAAGATAAATTACCGGAAACAGTTGAAGGCTCCATTGTTAGCACTAGTAACGAAGACAGACACAAGACAGGAACACACCCACCAATGGGGAACACAGTCACAAAAAAACAGGGCAAATGGAAACCAGGCCTATGTGAATATTATGCACTTGGTATCTGCAGGCATGGAAAATCTGGGAAATCAGATGGGACATGCAATTATGATCACCCCAGAAAATGCCGTTCCCATATGAAAACAGGCAAATGCAACCTCCTGTCCTGTAAGTTTTTCCACCCTGAAATGTGCCACACATCAATTCAGGAAAGACAGTGCTATAACTTATATTGCCAGGCATACCAACTAAAGGGTACGAGGCGACACAGAACATCCAGACCATGGCAAAATCTGGGTAGCCACAGCCACTCCGGAGAGAGAGGTTTTTTAGTGCCAGGAAGGAAAAAAAGCTGGCAGGAAATGACAGAAATTGTACACCAACTGCAATCATTTCTGGAGTGGAATCACAGTCAGTGGCCTCCACTCCATTACAACAGATATTAGAGCCAGGAAAAAAAGACACCCCCCCCCCATACCACCAATACCACCAATCCAACTACATTCATCTTTGCTAATATACAGGGTCTAAAGCCAGCAACAAACAACAAGGTACCTTACATTCGTGGACTGCTTACAGAGTCAAATGCTATGTTTGCGGCTTTCACAGAGACCCACATAAGAGATCACTTGGACAATGAAATATGGATCCTGGGCTACAACCTATACATGTGTGACAGAGTGAACAGGCAAAAAGGTGGGGGGTTGGCCTGTATATCACAGAGTCGCTTATATGTTCAGAACTACTAAATGCCTCAAATGATGTAGTTGAAGTATTAGCAATAAAGGTCGAGAATCAAAACCTGGTCATCGTGGTTGTCTACAAGCCCCCGGATGCAATGTCCCAACAATTCCAGGAACAGCTTCTGAAAATTGACCACTGTCTGGAAAATCTTCCAGCTCCTGCCCCCAACATCTTGCTACTGGGAGATTTCAACCTCAGACACCTAAAATGGAGGAACATTGCAAACAATGTGGTAGCAGAGATAACATCAGAAGGCAGCTCAGATGAAAATTCACACATGCATGAACTTTTAAATCTCTGCACCAAGTTCACCTTAAACCAGCAAATAGTAGAGCCCACAAGATTAGAGAATACGCTGGACCTCATCTTCACCAACAATGATAATCTGATACGAAATGTCATCATATCAAAAACAATATACTCAGAGATCGTGTTACTGAAAGAAATATCCTAATTGGGGTTAATATGCTCAGGCAAGCCCATTCAAACCCATGCACAGAAGCCCTCCAAACTTTCCTCAGCACTGGTGAACATCCCTCCAGATGGATCGAAAAAACTGGAACCGACCTCCGCATGAATCAGATACATGATCTGTGGCAAGTAAGGCAACAGCGGCACTTCTCCGCTCCATGGAATATTACCCCATTCCAAACTACCATCCCTCCATTTCCCCCCAAACTACTTCTTAAATCACAACCAAAGCTTCGCCTTGAAGCCAAACATGATGCCTTAAACTGTATTGATAATTTAGCCAAACAGCACACTCTCTCACAAATTATTTACGTTGATGGTTCTGTTCACCAATCCACTGGTGCAGCTGGTAGTGCTGCTGTTGTCATACAGAGTGATGGCTCTCTTAAAGAAATTGGAGCACGCATCAATAACTGGGCCTCTACCCTTCAGACAGAACTGTTTGCCATACTCCTTGCACTCAAATGCGTCCATGTATCTAAGGTTAACTCTCTAATTGTAACTGATTTTATGTCATCCATAAATGCTCTCAACTCATCAAGTATAACTTGTAGCATGCTCGTGTCAGAAGCCAGGCACAGGTATGGTAGGATTCTGGATAGTAGAGTCAGAGTGCACATGCTGTGGATTCCATCTCACATTGGTCTTCAGATGCATGATAGAACTGATAAATTTGCTAAGTTTTATGCTTTCAAAGAGGGGATAGATTACAATCTTGGCTTGTCAGTTAGCAGTTTGAGAACAATAATACGAAAAGAACTTCAACTGAATTTTATTGACTTAAGACTCAGGGAGATTGACACCAGTCAGTCCATCTATCATCACTCTATCATGCAGGAGGAGCCACATGTCTATGGTGCATCCAACAAAATAAGCAGACTCTTGGATGTCACTACCGCCCGCCTACGGCTGGGTTACAAGTATCTTTGGCAGGTTAAATCACCACCACCAGATGTAGACCAAACAAGATGTAAACTTTGCCAGTTGGATTATTGTCACACCCTGCGTCATTATGTACTGGAGTGCGATAAAATTAATGAATTCAGAGACTACTCACTCAGAATATGTTCAAGATATGTCAAAGTATTTTATCCACAGTGGTATATTACAGACCATTCTGGAAAAATGCCCTGACTTTGCTCCCTGTAAATAAAGCATTGACACGTGTGTGTGTGTGTGTATGTATATATGTGTGTATGTGTATGTGTGTATGTATATACATGTATGTGTGTGTATGTGTGTGTGTGTATATGTATGTGTATATGTGTGTGTGTGTGACCCAACAATTAAAATTTGCACCAATAACTCATTTCAGTTGTGGCTGGGTGTAGACTAATAGATTGCTCATTGCTTTATAATTTGTTCATGAGTGCAACCATGTACAGACGTAAGTAAATTTACTTACATGATTCATTACCTTGTAACTAGTGAATTCATTACCATTGTACCTTGTTCAGCTATCAAAACTTTGGGGCCCAGTCTCTGGACCCTATATATATACCTCTGTAATCTGCAAATACCTTTGTAACTTGTCATGATTGTGACCATCTGAGTTCATTACCTTTGTAACTTGCTCAGCTATCAAACTTTGAGGTCCAGTCCCTGGACCCATTATGTACCTCTGTAATCTTTTGACTACCGCCCACAGGATGGGTATGGGGTGCATAATAAAGATATCAAACTAACTCAGATCACAACATAATAGAGGTCCAGACATGCATGCGGGGAGCCCCAGATCAACAAAATGTTATCAGCCGCGAGGGAGCTTTCTCCAAATTCAACTTCAATAACAAAAACATAAGGTGGGACCAAGTAAACCAAGTCCTAAATGATATAAACTGGGAAGATTGCCTAAGCATCACGGATCCCAACCTATGTCTAGAACAAATTAACTCTGTGGTACTTGAGGTTTGCTCAAGGCAAATTCCCTTAAGGAAAAGGAGGAGAAGATGCAAACTAGAGAGAGGCGCTCCCTATACAGGCGAAGGCAAAGAATAACGGAGCGGCTACAGGAGGCCAATATCTCTGAAATACGTAGGGAGACACTAGTCAGAGAAATAGCAAACATCGAATTAAAACTAAAGGAATCTTACAGGAATCAAGAGACACGGGAAGAACTATAAGCCATAAATGAAATTGAAAGAAACCCTAAGTATTTCTTTTTCTATGCAAAATCAAAGTCGAGAACAACAACCAGTATTGGGCCCCTACTTAAACGGGATGGGTCCTACACAGATGACAGCAAGGAAATGAGCGAGTTACTTAAATCCCAGTATGACTCAGTTTTTAGCGAGCCACTAACCAGACTGAAAATCGAAAACCTAAATGAATTTTTTATGAGAGTGCCACAGAACTTGACAGACGCCTGTGACGAGCGGTGTACCGCAGGGGTCAGTCCTAGGACCAGTGTTATTCCTGGTATATGTAAATGACATGACGGACGGGATAGACTCAGAAGTGTCTCTATTCGCGGATGATGTGAAAATAATGAGGAGAATCACATCGGAAGAGGACCAGGCAGGGCTGCAAACAGACCTGGACAAGCTCGACATCTGGTCTAGCAGTTGGCTTCTCGAATTCAATCCCTCCAAATGCAAAGTCATGAGGATCGGAGAAGGGCAAAGAAGACCGCTGACAGAGTACAAGCTAGGCGGACAAAGGCTACAAACCTCGGCAAAGGAGAAAGACCTTGGAGTGAGTATAACGCCTAGCACGTCTCCGGAGGCACACATCAACCAGATAACTGCGGCAGCATATGGGCGTCTGGCAAACCTTAGATTAGCGTTCCGTTACCTTAACAAGGAATCGTTCAAGACACTGTATACCGTGTACGTCAGGCCCATACTAGAATATGCAGCACCAGTCTGGAACCCACACCTGGTCAAGCACGTAAGGAAACTAGAGAAAGTGCAAAGGTTTGCGACAAGGTTAGTTCCACAACTCAGGGGTCTGTCTTATGAAGAAAGGTTGAGGGAAATAGGACTAACAACACTGGAGGAAAGAAGGGTCAGAGGAGACATGATAACGACATACAAAATACTGCGGGGAATTGACAAGGTAGATAGTGACAGGTTGTTTCAGAGAGGGAACACAGAAACAAGGGGACACAACTGGAAGCTGAAGACTCAGATGAGTCAAAGGGATGTCAGGAAACATTTCTTCAGCCACAGAGTAGTCAGGAAGTGGAATGGACTAGAGAAAGATATAGTGGAGGCAGGAACCATACATAGTTTTAAGACAAGGTATGATAAAGCTCATGGAGCAGGGAGAGCAGAGACCCAGTAGCGGACAGCGAAGAGGCGGGGCCAGGAGCTGAGTCTCGACCCCTGCAACCACAATTAGGTGAGTACAATTAGGTGAGTACGCATGCCTTTCTGACATCACCACGACGCCAAATGACTTCGAAAAGGCAATAAATGACATGCCCATGCACTCCGCTCCAGGCCCAGACTCATGGAACTCCGTGTTCATCAAGAACTGCAAGAAGCCCTTATCACATGCTTTTAACATCCTATGGAGAGGGAGCATGAACACTGGGATCGTCCCGCAGCTACTAAAAACAACAGACATAGCCCCGCTCCACAAAGGGGGCAGTAAAGCAATAGCAAAGAACTACAGACCAATTGCGCTAACGTCCCATATCATAAAAATCTTTGAAAGGGTTCTAAGAAGCAAGATTGCCACCCATCTTGATACCCATCAATTGCACAACCCAGGACAGCATGGGTTTAGAGCAGGCCGCTCCTGTCTGTCCCAACTACTGGAAAACTACGACAAGGTCCTGGATGCTCTAGAAGATAAACAGAATGCAGATGTTATATACACAGATTTTGCAAAAGCCTTTGACAAGTGTGACCATGGTGTAATAGCACACAAAATGCGTGATAAAGGAATAACAGGAAAAGTTGGTAGATGGATCTATAATTTCCTAACATGTAGAACACAAAGAGTAGTAGTCAACAGAGTAAAGTCTGAGGCAGCTACTGTGAAAAGCTCTGTTCCACAAGGCACAGTACTTGCTTCCATCCTATTCCTCATCCTCATATCAGACAGTGACAGGGATATAAGCCACAGTGCTGTGTCTTCCTTTGCAGATGACACCCGAATCTGTATGACAGTGTCCACCGTTGAAGACACTGCAAGACTCCAAGCAGACATAAACCAAATCTTTAAATGGGCTGCAGAAAACAATATGAAGTTCAATGATGAGAAATATCAATTACACAGATACGGAAAACGTGAAGAAATTAAAATCTCATCGGAGTACAAAACTAATTCCAACCACACAATAGAGCGAAAAACTAATGTCAAAGCCCTGGGAGTGATCATGTCAGAGGATCTCACCTTCAAGGACCATAACAAAGTAGCAATTGCATCTGCTCGAAACATGACAGGATGGATAATGAGAACCTTCAAAACCAGGGATGCCAAGCCCATGTTGACACTTTACAGATCGCTTGTTCTATCTAGGCTGGAATATTGCTGCACACTAACTGCACCTTTCAAGGCGGGTGAAATTGCTGACCTTGAAAATGTGCAGAGAACCTTCACCGCACGCATAAGTGCGATAAACCACCTCAACTACTGGGAACGCTTGAAGTTCCTAAACCTGTACTCTCTAGAATGCAGGCGGGAGAGATACATTATTATATACACATGGAAAATTCTCGAGGGCTTAGTACCAAACTTGCACACAAAAATCACTCCCTACGAAAGCAAAAGACTCGGCAGGCGATGTAACATCCCCCAATGAAGAGCAGGGGTGCCACTAGCACATTGAGGGACAACACAATAAGTGTCAGGGGCCAAAGATTGTTCAACTGCCTCCCAGCATACATCAGGGGGATTACCAACAAACCCCTGGCTGTCTTCAAGCAGGCACTGGACAGGCACCTAAAGTCGGTACCTGACCAGCCAGGCTGTGGTTTGTACGTTGGACTGCGTGCGGCCAGCAGTAACAGCCTGGTTGATCAGGCTCTGGTCCAACAGGAGGCCTGGTCACAGACCGGGCCGCGGGGGCGTTGACCCCTGGAATTCTCTCCAGGTAGACTCCAGATTTTCAGACAAGGTTATTTTAGTATTTACTGGTAATGAATTCCAGATTCTGGGGCCCTTTATGTGCATAGAATTTTTACATAGGTTGATATGGACACGGGGTATATCAAAAAGTGATCTGTGTCTTGTGTTGTGGTCATGGGTCCTATTAAAGTTGGTGAGGAGAATTTTGAGCGGAGGGTTTATTTTAGAGTGTATGTAGTAGGCACAAGAATAAGTGTGAATGTTCTTTATGGTGAGTAGTTTTAGGCTTTTGAATATTGGTGGAGTATGCTGTCTAGAGCAATTGTGATCAGGTGTGAATGGTTCATTGCCTTTGTAACTTGTTCAGCTATCAAAACTTTGCGGCCCAGTCCCTGGACCCATTATGTACCTCTGATCGAGTGTAGACGTGTGAATGGTTCATTACCTTTGTAACTTGTTCAGCTATCAGAACTTTGGGGCCAGTCACTGAATCTATTATGTACCTCTGTAATATGTTTTGACTACCGCCCCACAGGATGTGTATGGGGTGCATAATTAAGATATTAAACTAACTCTCTGGAACACTCATCTACTTTGCCTGCCGGGCACATTACAGGAAGGGCACCTTCAGTTAGTTTGATATCTTTATTATGCACCCCATACCCATCCTGTGGGCGGTAGTCAAAAGATTACAGAGGTACATAATGGGTCCAGGGACTGGACCTCAAAGTTTGATAGCTGAGCAAGTTACAAAGGTAATGAACTCAGATGGTCACAATCATGACAAGTTACAAAGGTATTTGCAGATTACAGAGGTATATATAGGGTCCAGAGACTGGGCCCCAAAGTTTTGATAGCTGAACAAGGTACAATGGTAATTAATTCACTAGTTACAAGGTAATGAATCATGTAAGTAAATTTACTTACGTCTGTACATGGTTGCACTCATGAACAAATTATAAAGCAATGAGCAATCTATTAGTCTACACCCAGCCACAACTGTAATGAGTTATTGGTGCAAATTTTAATTGTTGGGTCACACACACACACATATACATATACACATACACACGCATACATGTATATACATACACACATACACATACACACATGTACATACACACACACACACACACGTGTCAATGCTTTATTTACAGGGAGCAAAGTCAGGGTATTTTTCCAGAATGGTCTGTAATATACCACTGTGGATAAAATACTTTGACATATCTTGAACATTTCTGAATGAGTAGTCTCTGAATTCATTAATTTTATCGCACTCCAGTACATAATGACGCAGGGTGTGACAATAATCCAACTGGCAAAGTTTACATCTTGTTTGGTCTACATCTGGTGGTGGTGATTTAACCTGCCAAAGATACTTGTAACCCAGCCGGAGGCGGGCGGTAGTGACATCCAAGAGTCTGCTTATTTTGTTGGATGCACCATAGACATGTGGCTCCTCCTGCATGATAGAATGATGATAGATGGACTGACTGGTGTCAAACTCCCTGAGTCTTAAGTCAATAAAATTCAGTTGAAGTTCTTTTCGTATTATTGTTCTTAAACTGCTAACTAACAAGCCAAGATTGTAATCTATCCCCTTGAAAGCATAAAACTTAGCCAATTTATCAGTTCTATCATGCATCTGAAGACCAATGTGAGATGGAATCCACAGCATGTGCACTCTGACTCTACTATCCAGAATCCTACCATACCTGTGCCTGGCTTCTGACACGAGCATGCTACAAGTTATACTTGATGAGTTGAGAGCATTTATGGATGACAGAGAATCAGTTACAATTAGAGAGTTAACCTTAGATACATGGACGCATTTGAGTGCAAGGAGTATGGCAAACAGTTCTGTCTGAAGGGTAGAGGCCCAGTTATTGATGCGTGCTCCAATTTCTTTAAGAGAGCCATCACTCTGTATGACAACAGCAGCACTACCAGCTGCACCAGTGGATTGGTGAACAGAACCATCAACGTAAATAATTTGTGAGAGAGTGTGCTGTTTGGCTAAATTATCAATACAGTTTAAGGCATCATGTTTGGCTTCAAGGCGAAGCTTTAGTTGTGATTTAAGAAGTAGTTTGGGGGGAAATGGAGGGATGGTAGTTTGGAATGGGGTAATATTCCATGGAGCGGAGAAGTGCCGCTGTTGCCTTACTTGCCACAGAGGTCGGTTCCAGTTTTTTCGATCCATCTGGAGGGATGTTCACCAGTGCTGAGGAAAGTTTGGAGGGCTTCTGTGCATGGGTTTGAATGGGCTTGCCTGAGCATATTAACCCCAATTAGGATATTTCTTTCAGTAACACGATCTCTGATGCTTGGAATATCAAGTTCTTTCTGCATATTTAAAATTTTGGCAGTACGAGGGCATCCTAAAATGATCCTCATTGCTTCGTTCTGCAGTTTTTCCAACCCTCCAAGCTTCCAGTCAGACACAAGAGCAAGTAGTGGGCAGCATAATCAACTAATGATCTAATATAAGCAAGATACATCATTTTCACAATTTTAACATTAGCACCATACCTGGGGTGAAACCCTGCCACAACTCTAAGTGCTCTCAGCCTTTCTTTGTATTGACGACAAAGTCTCGTTACAACAGGTCCAAGTAGTGGGACCTCAAAGCCTAGATACCTGTATCTGTTTACATATTCTAAAAGAGACCCATCATGCAACTGGATCTGAGAACTGTGCCTCTCTGTCGAGGAGGACGCCTATTGAGTATCTTTGTTTTATCAGTAGAGATTATCAACCCCAGGTCTTGACACGAGGCTAGTACATGGTTAAGGATGTTTTGGGTGTTGGAGAATCGGTGGTGTGAATCATTATATCATCAGCAAAACTGATCATATAATGATGGGGCTGCTAGGCATAGCATTAAGTAAGGCATTAATTAGAATATTGAATAGAGTGGACTGAGCACACCTCCCTGTGGGGTTCCTAATTCAAAGTCTTTAGTTATACTTCTATGCCCCTGAACAACACAGAAGACTTTCTGTTGGACAGGTAGCCTTTAATCCAGCGGAGAAGCCATCCTCCAACATCCATTCTGGCAAGTTCACTAATGATTACATGTCTGTTGGCAACATCAAAAGCAGATTTAAGGTCAAGGAAGGTAGTGTATGAGCTGTCAGTGTGCAGAGTGAGAAAGGTGGCTATGCATTGGTGCACATCCTTCCATGCATGAAACCATGCAACCGGGGACAAAAATGTTTGATTCTGTACATGAGACGATTAAGAATCATCCTCTCAAATGTTTTACATAAGCAGCTAGTAAGAGATATTGGGCGAAATGAATTTTGTTGATTGGGCTTAGGAATGGGAATGATGAGGCTGTTGGTCCAAGATTTAGGGAGCTCCCCAGTTACATAGCTCATGTTGTATAATTCGAGTAAAGGATTGCCTGGTACTCGACACAGCAATCTTAGTATATTGTAGGTAATACCATCCTCACCAGGTGACGTGGAGTTGCTCGACTTAATTTTAGCCAGTTCCATTTCTCCATTCTGCGAATATTTCTTTAACAGTTTTGGTGGGAAACAGTTGCTGAATTCAGGTGAGGATGTGGACTTCTCTCTCTGCTGGTCTGTTTGGGAACTTCCTTTTTCTGTTTATATTTGCAACGAGACTCCTGTCCCCTGTTCATTCATGGTTCAATTTCGGGCAATATATCGGGAAGCAGGGCGCGACACGGCTTAAGCTGTCAGTGGCCCTTATAAACCCAACAAGAAGATCAGGTTCTCAGTTTTCTCGAGTGTTAGTAAGTTTTTATTGAGGTACACATAAATACAGTTACATAAATTATCATACATAGCACCCATATGTGTAGATTACCTAGGATAACCAAAAAAAAGTCAAAGTGACTTATTTCCATTGGGGTCCTTTTAATAATTGTTTAAACTTTAAAGTTATAACAGGTAAGTAATTTTACTACATATATGAAAAGTAGTTACAATAAAAGGAGATATACAAGAAATAAGGTAAATTCAGTTATATACATTAATATTAAAGATAGGATCAGATTACAGTACATGTATGTTAGATATACAAGAAGTCATTCTCTTCTCTTTCTGTAGCTACATTCATTAGGTACCTCTTGGCTCTCTCCATTAAGTTTAGTAAGGTTATAATGTAAATTACCTAGGATAACCCAAAAAAAAGTCAGTGAGTTCCATTTTTTACTCTTTCTTTTGGGTGACATATCAAGGGATATGTGGCATTTGGCATCTTTGTAAATGTAATACTAATTATACTTTGTAATAATTGTGTGTGACTTTTGGGTTGTCCTGTGATAATTCTACATATTCGGCAGTCAGTGTCTGAAGACCGTGTTGGAATTACAGTGGAACCTCGGTACTAGAACTTAATTCATTCCAGTAGGCTGTTCGAGAGCCAATCTGTTCGAGTACCAAACAAATTTTTTGTTGGCTGTTATCACTAATCTCCTTAGGCCCCATGGTGACTTATTTATACAAATAATATAAAAAACACTAAAAAAATGCGAAGAAACACAAAATAGTTTACAGTGAAGTTCTGGCAAGTCGCGTTTGTTTGGTCGCGTCTACTACCAACCGATTTTTTTACCGAACAAAGCGTTCAAATGCCAAATTGTTTGAGTAAGTAGCTGTTCAAGTACCGAGATTCCACTGTATAAACCCAGTGGGTTAATAACCCAGGGTAAGGTCCTTTAATGCTTTCACCCAGGATGTGACCCACACCAATCTGCTAACACCCAGGTACATACTTACTCTTCCTCCACAATGTGACCCACACCATTCTGCTAACACCCAGGTACCTACTTTCTCTTCCCCCAGCATGTGACCCACACCAGTCTGCTAACACCTAAGTACCTACTTAGTCTTCCCTCACAATGTGACCCACACCTGTCTGCTAGCACCCAGGTACCTACTTTTCCCCCACAATGTGACCCCACACCAGTCTGCTAACACCCAGGTACCTACTTACTCTTCCTCCACAATGTGACCCACACCATTCTGCTAACACCCAGGTACCTACTTTCTCTTCCCCCAGCATGTGACCCACACCAGTCTGCTAACACCTAAGTACCTACTTAGTCTTCCCCACAATGTGACCCACACCTGTCTGCTAGCACCCAGGTACCTACTTTTCCCCCACAATGTGACCCCACACCAGTCTGCTAACACCCAGGTACCTACTTACTCTTCCTCCACAATGCTAACACCCAGGTACCTACTTTCTCTTCCCCCAGCATGTGACCCACACCAGTCTGCTAACACCTAAGTACCTACTTAGTCTTCCCCCACAATGTGACCCACATCAGTCTGCTAACACGCAGGTCCCTACTTAGTCTTCTCCATGATGTGACCCATACTAGTCAGCTGACACCCAGGTACCTACTTAGTCTCTCCCAGCATGTGACCCACATCAATCTGCTAACACCCAAGTACCTACTTAGTCTTCCCCCACCATGTGACCCACACCTGTCTGCTAGCACCCAGGTACCTACTTTTCCCCCACAATGTGACCCACACCAGTCTGCTAACACCCAGGTACCTACTTACTCTTCCCCTACAATGTGACCCACACCATTCTGCTAATACCCAGGAGGTACTTACGTACTCTCCGCCCAGGATGCGACCCGCACCAGTCAGCTAACACCCAGGTACTTACTCTTCCCAGGATGTAACCCACACCAATCTTCTAACACCTTCTAACACTCAGGTACTTACTACTAGGTGAAGAGGAACAGCAGGTGTTAGGAAACAGTAATATCATTACAACTACATTATATACCTTACAACAGTCTCTAAACAATTACTATATGAGTACCTCAGAGAGCACTACTTACATTATACTGCTTTCTAATCTATCCCTACTTTACTTACGCTATTTGTGCCTGGGGATCCACTACAGCAAACCACCTAAAGCCATAATAACTCACCAAAAAGTGTCTGTATGAATGATCACCCAGTACAGTGGACCCCCGAGTTTCGTAAAAACTTCACTCCTGAAGTCTGCTCAAGTGCCATTACCGAACGAATTTACTCCCTTAAGGAAAAATTTCACGTAGGTTAGTCTATTTCAGACCCCCAAAAATACACTTCCACAAGAACTTACAAAATTATACTTACATAATTGCACGATTTCCGGGGTATTCGTTAACCGAGGGTCCACTGTATAATTCCAGACAACACACACCTCTACTATTCAAAAGTTTAAATTTACTTAATACAAACAAAATTCACTCATTTTACTGTGCATACTACACATACAGGAAATTTAATTTTACTATTAATTCTGCCCTGAAACTTTTGCTTGATAGCTGCGACAGAACTCATAGGCATAACTCTAGACACAAAAATCTCAGAAATTCCCCATGCCCTACTGAACCTGTGTAAAAACTCAATGTGCATAAAAGGACCTAAAATCTGTAACTCTTTCCTAAAGATTCAAGATTTTCCATATTTACCAATCACTTCAGAGCTACTGCCCTTTGACTGTCGGAGACCCCTTTCTGAAACTGTCATTTAATGTCGCAAAATATTAAAAAAAAAAAAAATTCTTATCAAAATTATAAGATTATTTTTCTGATTGTTTAAATCCCCCCAAAAAAATTTTGCGATCAGTACTTATCGAGATATAGAGCGGTAAAGTTGGCAAAAAATGAACCGCGTATGGCAACAGCGGCGAATGCCGCTCACCCGGTAAACTTTGGTTTACTTCCTTTCGTAGGTTTCTTGTTTTTTTCACTATTTTATTTTTTTACGTAACTTATGTGGCCTGTGAGACCAAAGTAAGGTGCAATGTATATATATACACTTGTTGTATGCAACACAATAATTGCACAAACATTAGCATCATTATATTGTTTACAAAACTTGTTTACACCAACCAACAATAAAAAAAATTGTTTATTACTATTGTTCTATAATATATATACACATATATAATGACTGGACACTTTCCATCAACTGCAATTAGCACTTCAAAGCTCCAAGCTATGTGTGTGTGTGTGTGTGTGTGTGTGTGTGTGTGTGTGTGTGTGTGTGTGTGTGTGTGTGTGTGTGTGTGTGTGTGTGTGTGTGCGTGCGTGCGTGCGTGCGTGCGTGCGTGTGTGTGTGTGTGTGTGTGGGGGACATCTGAATTTGCTGAGTCAGGGTAAGGCAGCTGTCAAAATGACATATTATACTATTACTCACCACCCCCACACTGCCTGTCAACCTGTCAACACAAAAGGGGACCCGTGTCTTCTTCCCCACAACCTCCTTCCTTTCCTTCATACCTACCTTCCTTCCTTTCTTTATGCCTTCCTTTCTTACATATTTCCTTCACTTCCTTCCTCTCATCTCTTCCTTCCTGCCTTCCTTTCTTCCTTCATTCCTTCCTTTATTTCTTCCTTCCTTTCTTACTTCTTTTGTTCCTTCCTTCCTTCCTCTCATCTCTTCCTTCCTTCCTTTCTCTCTTTCTTTCTTTCTAATTCCTTCCTCCTTCCTTTCCTCCTTCCTTCTTCTTTCCTTCCTTCCTCTCATCTCTTCTTTCCTTCCTTCCTTCCTCTCATCTCTTCTTTCCTTCCTTCCTCTCATCTCTTCTTTCCTTCCTTCCTTCCTCTCATCTCTTCTTTCCTTCCTTCCTTCCTCTCATCTCTTCCTTCCTTACTTTCTTTCTTCCTTCCTTCCTTCTGGTATCCTGGGCATTTCTTTCGGTCACAAACTCCTCAAAACCATGAAATTTATCTTCAGAGACACTTCCATCTGTGTTAGAGCTATCATTGAGGAAGAGAAGAGTCCCAGATGCGCCAAGGAGTCAGATAATTCTTACCGCTAGGCATGCTAAACAAGGACTACTGAAATGGCGTTCCCACAATGCACCACTGGCTGCCCGATTTTTTTTATACTGCGCACACTGACCACACAGACCCATTCTCTCACATGTAGGCCTACCAGCTTTCTCCTGCTTGATTTGAGGCCGCTAGAATTTAGGCATATAGATACGTTCGAAACAGTGGCTCGTAAGACGTATATATACGACCGAAACAGTCAAAGGGTTAAAAAGCACCTCTTTACCTTAATGTGATCCTGACAGTAATTTATTATGCCAAACATATCCTGAAACCTTGTCTTTCATCCAGTATAGTCTGTGTTCTTGTTCCATCTTTCCTTCAATTCTCGTATATTATTTGGTAAACGTATACAGTCTCTTCATATTTTGTATCAGTTCAGGTAATTAGCTTCATTCTTATTGAAATTTTTATTAGAATTTTTAATTTGAATTACTGATTACTTTTAATACAGAGAGTTGTGCATGTCCACCTTTGCAGTGGCTGTGCACGTCCAGATAAGCCTGGGGGCTTTGGGAGTAAAAAACTTTAAAAACTCATTTAAGTATATCAAACGTAGTATTAAAGAACGGCTATCCCTTGACCTTGTATTTTGCTTAAAAGAGTGAATTTCGGATATATTTAAGGGTAGTTTTAATAGCCTTATTGACTTTTCTTTGATGCCAGTTGATAGACCAGAAGACATACTAGTGAAATGGAGATGTTGGTCGATGTCAGACTGGAAACTGACTAAAATAAGTATTAAAGTGGCGGAAATCATCAATTTTTGGCGATTTCCTGAGGGTTTGTTTTATGAGTTTTTAATAGGTCTACTTTAATTATTAAGATGACCTAAACCATTACCAAACACTCTTGGTTATGGTTTATTAGCCAAAAAATAGAGAAGTCAAATTTCTGTGTGATGATAGATTCAACAGGGAGGGTAAATGTTATTAAAGAGTGACCTGGGGCCATGATTAATGAACTGAGGGAAAATGGCTTTAGTAGCTGGAATGACTTCAGTGTTTGCTGTGAACTTTGTTTTTTAAATTGAAATTTGTTGAAAATAGTGTGGAATCAGCCAAATTATCAATTTTGGGCACGGCGACATTTCATGACTTTGTAAATGGTCCAAGTCAGACTGAAACATTGTCATAAGCTCCCCTCTCCTATTGTGCAGGTTATTTGTGTATTGTTCCAGTCAGGGTATTGTGCCTTTTTGTTCTCGGTAGGATAGTTCTGATGGGTGAGTGGGCAGTTTCTTGCATTCAGTGGATAGTATGCACAATGGCTGGGAATTGGGTTAGTTTGAACACTGGAATTGGCTTAAAATAAGCCTCAAAGTGGGCTAAATTGCTGTTGCATAAAGTGCTGCCGACCTCCAGCTTCACCTCCATGTAGTTCTGTAAATATTACATCAATTTTTGCTTGTTTGTTGTCAAGCCCTTCAGAAAAGGATTCTCCGCCACTAAAAAAAAAAAAATGCTATCACAGAAGTGGCCTTTAGTATGGAAAATGTTGGCAGCAAAAGGGTTAATATCATTCAAACCTTAGTAAATACTATTATAAAAATGAGAAAATTAGATTAAAATCATGAATAGAGAATACATGTAAAAACCCAGTACAGTGGTACCCCGAGTTTCGTACAGCTCCCAACTCGAACAATTATGTAAGTGTATTATTGTAAGTGCTTTTGTAAGTGTATTTTTGGGGGTCTGAAATGGACTAATTTAATTTAAATTATTCCTTATGGGAACAAATTCGTTTGGTAACGGCACTTGAACAGCCTTCTGGAACGAATTATGGCCGAAACTCGGGGTACCACTGTACTACTACAATACTTTAGTGAGATATTCAGGGAAGATAGCTAATGATGCAGATGACAAATTTACTCCTCTTTCAGGATCATAAGCACTGGGGAACATCATGTAAAACTGATGTTATTGTAATGGTATTCTAAAACATTGATACTAATGTAATTACATGCATTTTTTCAGAACTGATATGTGTAATGGCAGCATCTATGAAACAATCCACAGATCATGAGGAAATTTTCCTGCAAGGCCTTTTAGCACAGTTTTCCAATTTTAATTATGATAAAGCAAAAGAGCAAGCTGTAAGTACAATACTTAGAGAAATATGAATGAATAGTCCTTATGTACAGAGTATATATTTTATGATTTTATATCTTCTCTCCTCCTCTCATATAATTGTGAGCATTTCTAGTATTTTCTTTCTTTCTTCATAATTCATACTTTTCAGATTAGGGAGCTGTTTTTGTAGAATATATTTGAACTTTTTTTATTTTTATCTGCATCTTTATGCAGGCATCAAACTATTCTTTTTTCACTTATGTTCATTTACATTTCACCAGTAGAAGTTATGAACTTCTTACATTTGTATTCATATTATCACTTGGTGAATTTTTTTCTTTATTTCATCAACATTTCCCACCAAATTTGGCTGACTCAAAAATGGAAACATCTTCATTATTCATTCACTGGCAGTCTTGCCAGAAGTACACAGACATCACAATTCAAATGGCCCTCTGAACAGCAGTTTCCCTTCCCCTCCTTCATTAACCCTTTGGAGGTCCAAGGGGTCTCTTCTCAAACTCGTTCTCAGGGTCCAAGAATTTAAAAAAAAAAATTATTTTTTCTTATGAAATGATAGAGAATCTTTTTCCGATCATAACGCCACAAAAATTATGAAATTTGATCGAAAACTAACGGAATTATGCTTTCGCGAAGTTAGCGGTATCCATGACATTTACGCATCGGCGATTTCGCCCACTTTGAGCCCTATTTTCGGCAAATTCCAATGTTTCAGTCTACTAAACTTATAGCTATTTCGCTAGAACTCCATTTCTTCTATCGATTGAGTACAAGAAACCGCCTATTTACCAATTTCAACTACCCAAAATAGTGGTCAGAAAATGGCAATTTGGCCAATTTCACACAAATTTCAAACGATGCTAATTTCAAAATAGGGTCCATAATAAACAAGGCAGACATTCCTGGCACTAAAATAACATCATCTCTGTTCATAAGTCACGTCTCCAGGCCCCTCTTACATTACTTTTGCTTTCCATTTTGAATTTTTCTCACAAAAAAATAGAAGATTTACTGTTATGTATACAACAGCATCATTGTAAAAATGGTATAAATAATATCAGCGCACTTGTGCAAGAATATTAGACTCTCCAGTTGATGTGTATTGGATGCATGGTGTGATTTGTTTACTCTTGAACATCGGCCAAAATCGAACATTTTCGCTACTTTGCGCTCAGTTTCAAGGTACTTGTCATCGTGAAACTAGTCAAAATTATCTCTATTTCTGTAATATATCATCTATTCTATAAAATGAGACTAAGAAAACCAGAATACATCAATAAATACCATACGAAAATAGACTGCAAAGTCGCTGTTTTAAACCAAAAACACGGTCAGAGTTTTTTTTTCCTCATTATGCACTGTGTGGTGCAGGAATTTGTTAATACTGTGCACACTGACCGCACAGACCCATTCTATCACATCTAGGCCTAACAGCCTGTTTCTGCTTGATTTGAGGGCGCTAGAATTTAGGCGTACTAGTACGTCAATAACCCCAGCGCGTAAGACGTACTTGTACAACCATAACCCCGAAAGGGTTAAGCACCATACCAGGTCTAATATTGATGGTATTTCTTTCCTTGACCAGTTTTTTTTTAATTTACTAATGCTTAATAGTCCATCATATAGTGGATGTTATAAATGGTATACAATACTGATCAGTTGATGAGCAAGACATGTGCAACACTAGGAATCTTTATTGACAAAATGTTTCTCCTGCATTGCAGGCTTTATCAGTTCGAAAACAGTGACGAATATACTCTCGGAGACATCAGCCTTGGTGGAAGACAAAGTAAACAAAGCAGAGAGATAGTTTAATGTTATCAGTCATCAGTATCATAGCCTAAAGCAGAAGCATGTGGACAGAAGTTTGCATGCCAGAAAATAAGATGCAGCAGCTTGGATATGAGGTCACAGATGAGCTGGGCCCACTAGTGGAGGTAGATCATGCTAAACACTTGTCAGCAATAGAGTTGCTGAAGACATTTTTTGTTTGTTCTTCCACTAGTGGGCCCAGCTCACCTGTGACTTCATTTCCAAGCAGTTGCAGCACTTCACTTTCTGGTATGTAAACATTTGGCCACATTCTTCTGCTTTAGGCTAAGAAACTGATCATCTTGCACCAATTCTGATGGACTGATTACTCAATGCTTCAAACTACTTGTCCACTTCTTCATCTTCCACCAAGACTGATGTCTAACAGAGTGCAACTCTCCTCTGTATTTGAATAATGAAGCTTGCAATGCAGGTGAAACTTTACTTCAGTAAAGATCCCTAGTGTTGCACATATATCTTACTCATTATATAGTGCAACTGGGTTAGCCATTTTTTCCCACTCCAGCCTTGTATGTCACTCACTCTATTTAGAATTGAAATTCCAAATTACAATGATTTTGTCCTTTTCATAATCAATATTTTGTTGCATTGTTCTTCATTCAGTATATTAAGAAGTCCCTCTTATCTTACCAGATTCTTTTCATTTCTATGTGCTAATCTGTGGGTTACAAGAATTTTTTACTTTGTTTCATATCTTTATTTTAAATTTCAACCATTATTTTAAAAAGATTCTGTAATCAGTTTTTTGTAGTTTTTAGTTTTTTTGTTTATACAGTGGACCCCTGGCTAACGATATTTTTTCGTTCAAGAATGCTGTTCAAGTGCCATTACTGAACGAATTTATTTCCTTAAGAAATAATGTCACATAGGTTAGTTTATTTCAGACCCCCAAAAATACACTTCCACAAGCACTTACAATATTATACTTACATAATTGGAGGGAGGGGGTAAAGGAGGTTTTGTGGGCGAGAGGCTTGGACTTCCAGCAAGCATGTGTGAGCATGTTAGATAGGAGTGAATGGAGACGAATGGTTTTTGGGACCTGACGAGCTGTTGGAGTATGAGCAGGGTAACATTCTGTGAAGGGATTCAGGGAAACCAGTTAATTGATTTAGTTGGACTTGAGTTCTGGAAATGGGAAGTACAATGCCTGCACTTTAAAGGAGGGGTCTGGGATAGTGACAGCTGGGAGGGACTATTCTCAGCTGTCGTATCTGAGCGCCTCTGCAAAGACAGTGATTATGTATGAGTGTGTTGAAAGTGTTGAATGATGATGAAAGTATTTTCTTTCTTTTTGGGTCACCCTGCCTTGGTGGGAGACGGCCGACTTGTTGAAAAAAAAAAATTGTACGATTTCCTGGGTGCTCGTTAGGCGGGGGTCCACTGTATCAGTAATGCTATTCCAGCTACCTTCATTCCATCTTGGCTCCTTCTCAGTACAGAGTACAGCAGTGTTCCCTCAAAAGCTAACTCATCTAGTATACCTTTCTCTAATTTGGTTTCAGTTAGTCCCACAGTATGTGTCTATATGTGAGATTACCTATTTATGGTTCAAGAATACTTATTTGTAGTTAAAGGAGCAGAACCATGTTCATGCTAGCCTGTCTTCTTGATTATGTTGCCCACAACAGTGAACTAACACTAAGGCATTTATTTACATACTAGTTGAACAGGATCAGCAGGTATAAGGAGACTGCTCTAGCTGCTGTGTGTGTGGTTACATATTTCATTAAATATTTGTAGTTATCGGAACAGAACTATGCTTATGGCACATCATAGTGCAGTGGTAGCTCTTTTGATTCACAACTGAAAGCAAATGCTTGAACCCCGGATGAGGCAGGTCATGTGTATAGGTAAGTTTCTTAACACCTGCTGCCCTTGTTACCTAAAAGTAGACTGATACCTAGGAGTTAATCAGCTGTTGTGAGTTGCATTATGAGAAGGGATCTTAAAAGTATTCCAGTGGAAATAAGCCACACTGTTTTTGTTTTCTGTTATCCTAAGTCATATTTCTTTGTGACTTCTAAATGAAATTGTCCAATTCTTGTCTTCAGTGTTTAACCCTTTACCGGGCACTCCCTGGAAAATGATAATTTCGAAATGTATTTCATATGAGTGGATAGAGTAACTCAATGTAAGGATAATGAGACCATATAATTGAAATTCTAAAAAAAACTTTTCACGCAATTGCCAATATTCAAGGACCGTCTACAGACGGTCCTGACCGTTAAAGGGTGTCAAATTCTGAATGTTGCAAATTTGCAATTGTTAATAAAACACCAAATAAGTATTTTTCTATTTTATTATACTAATAGACAATATAAAAAACACAAATGGAACTTGTTTCCAAACATTTTGTAGGTATAAAAAATATAAAATTGAACCAAAGAGCAACATGGACACATTGCAAAGGGATAAAACTTTCAAGTCCCATATTCCTGAATTTCCTGAGAAAAACAATCATTCTTGATCACTAATTGCTACAATGAAAGGCTATGAAGCAATTTCTTTCCTTCTTGATGCATAGATTTACCTTGCATACGGCACACAAAAATGAGGATTTGACATGATTTTTCGTTTTGCTGCAATAATTGCATGTAAATATTCTGCCTTGCACTGGCCAGTGACCTAGCATTTTATCAAACATATCATTTTGGTCAAACCTCACACTGTCATCAGGCCTTTCTGCACGTTGGTACTGCACTGGAGATGGCAACAGGTCATCTGGTTCTGGATCTGAGTCACTTTCCACCAAAATGCAGAGATATTTGAACTTCTGTTGGAAGGGTTCACAATAGAACAATTTCTCATTGATCTGGAATGACAATAAGAATGTTCTGTACACACCCAGACCACTACAGAATTCATATATGCACTAGAAATTTTTATATAAATATTTATTTACTGAAATTTAAAATGTGGCCCTGACGGGCGGGACCGTCTGTACACGGTCCTCTTTGTTGCACTTTTTCAATTGCATGGTACACTCATATTATGCATATCTAACTCCTGATATATATCTCAAAATATGCCTAAACTATTCATTTACACACTGGACACAACAATTAGTACTTACCGACATTGTAGAGAGTATAATCACAGTGTATATGAGTGGAACAAGAGCAAAAATTCGGCTCTGGGTGATGCCAAGCGAGAAGTGTTTACATTTTGGTCTCTCAACCAATGGGAAGCGAGCAGATGCCGGTCTCACTTAGCTGGAGCGACTCACAGAAGGCTTGTGATTGGTCAGATATAGAGAATGGGAACCTAGATGCGCTGGGGGAGTAGGATGACACGCGCAAAATCACGTGTTTAGGACCGTCTGTACACGGTCCTGCCCGGTAAAGGGTTAATTTATGTTAGTTTTAATGTTTCCGTATTTATCACAATATTTATGAAAAAATCTTTCTAGTATTCTTTTAGCACTGCCTCTCTTCTTGGTTTACAATTGTGATCCTTTTTCCCTTTTGAAGAAAATATGCAAAAGAGATTTCTTTTGTCCATTTTATCCTTCTCTTTTGACAATTGTTGATTGCAAATAAAGTTCTCTAGGGTTATTTTTAAGAGAAACTGCTGCAGTTGGTAAAAAATATTGGAAGGCTGTATAAAAGGAGGAAATTGAAAGTACAACAAATGCAGAAAAATATCAGTGATGAGAATTAGATCTACTTTGGTGGGAATGAAAGGTTAGAGATAGTTGCAAGGAGGTCAGAAGCAGTGAAAATGTTTTTGTCTGAGATTCAAGTGTGGTGTGTATATGATGCACAGAATAAGGAATGACAGAATTGGAAAAGGTGTGAATGATATGATGCAAAGAGGGGTCACATAGAAAGAATGAAGAAAATAATGATTGATATAGAGGGCTAAATCAAATGTTGACAAAAAGAAGTGAGGAGGGTATTCAAGGAAAGGTTGGAAGTATGTAAGAGGTTTTTGAATATCCACAAACACACACAAACATGTTGGATCTAAATAAGTGGAAATAAGTGGTCCATGTGATTTGACATCCTGTTGGAGCATGATTAAGGTAATTCCTGTGAGGGGGCTTAGGGAAACTGAGCGACCAGATTTTAAGTTGGGAAGTACAATGTTAGCATGGGTGGGGATGTTACGGCTCACTAGTGTTTGTAATCTGGAAGGACAGCTATAGAGTGATGAAAGTTTTCATTTTTTAGGCTATCAAGCTTTGGTAAGAAATGGCATATATGTATGTTAAAACATAGATACAATTTGGAGGGTTGCTTGAATTGTGATTCTTTGCACTTTTGGCAAGACAGCTCTTGAATGAGTGATGGTGAATGTGCTTCCTTTTTTGAGTTATCCTTTCTTTGTGGGAGATGACTAGTGTGTTAAATATTTTTTTATTTAAAATATGTAACCCACAGCAGAATTATCAAACCTAACATTGATAAGATAAAGTTAATTTTGGTTAATATTTTTTTAGTATCAAAGAAATTTGTGATTTTCAGATTTATTTACATGGTGTTATATTAAAAAAGAATACAAGGTGTGCTTATTTTCCAAAAATTATCCCTGCCAACTATGTCTGCACAAAAAATTCTGTTTAAACAGGATGACATATAGTACTGTTATTCCTCTAGGAGAAGGAGCGTGATATAAGTCGGAGTAGTGGATCAACTGTGTGGCAGGCACTGCTTACCTGTATGGCTCAGCTGGCCACCACTGAAAAGTTATATATGAATCTATCTTTCCTGACTGCTAAAGGATTTTTGAGAAAAGAGGTAAGAAGCTTGTGGATACTGGATGGTTCATACAGTTTAGTCTTTTTGTGAATATAGTATTAATATTGAAAGAAAGAAGTTTATCTGTGGAGGCAAAAGAAGGGGCTATACCAGAGTATAGTGATGCCAACACTCTAATATGGGTGTGAGGCATGGGTTTTGAATCCTTCAGTGAGGAGGGGGTGAGGTTAAAGGCAATGGAAATGTCAAGTTTTAGAGTAATATGTTACTAATATAATGCAGGGAGAGGGATAGGTTGATGAAGAGAGTGTATAAATTTGGGGTGAAAGACAGGAGGGACATGGGTGGTCCCAGGAATGGTTGGAGGGAGGATATAAAACAAGCTTTTGAGTTTGAGGGGCTTGAGCATCCAGCAGGCTTGTGTGAGCATGTTAGATAGGAGTGAATGGAGACAATTTTTTTTTTTTTTTAACGATAAGCTGTTGGAATTGTGAGCAACATAACCTTTATGAAGGGATTCAGGGAAAGCTGGTTAGCTGGACTTAAATCATGGATGTGGGAGGAGCAGCACCTGCCCTCTGAAGGAGAGGTGGGGATATTGCAATCAGAGGGTAATTTGATTGTGCTGTCAACACTCTTCTGGAAAGACAGAGATGGAATGAATGATGGTGAATGTGTTTTCTTCTTTGGGTCCCCCTTCTTTGGTGGGAGACAGTCATTAAGTTAAAAAATAAATAGAAGAAATAACAGCTTGTGAACTGTTCTTGTAATAATAATGTCCAATCACCAGAAGAAATCATAAATTATTTCTTGAAACTTTCTGTTTTGATTTTTCTTTACTGCAGTGTGTTAATATTTTCCTAAAATAGGAGTAAAGGAAGGATCAAAATTTGAATAGCACTTGTCTTGTCTTTCGAAGTCATAAATTAAATTATTTATCTAAAAATTTTTTACTCCCACTCATGTTTATAATTATAAGTACTACTTCATGGTAATACCTGATCTCTTGGTTATTAGAATTTAGTTAAACTATTAGTGTTGTTAATATCGTATGTACAATATGTTTTTTCAACACGTCGGCCATCTCCCACCGAGGCAGGATGACTCAAAAAAGAAAGAAACACTTTCACCATCATTCACAAACAATCAGTCTTTGCAGAGGCGCTCAGATACGACAGTTTAGATATCACTCCAAACAGTCAATATCCCAAATCCCTTCTTTGAAGTTCAGGCATTGTACTTCCCACCTCTAGGACTGAAGTCCAGCTAACAGGTTTCCCTGAATCCCTTCACAAAATATTATCCTGCTCACACTCCAACAGCTCATCAGGTCCCAAAAACCATTTGTCTCCATTCACTCCTATCTAACACGCTCACAAATGCCTGCTGCACATCCAAGCCCCTTACACCCAAAACCTCTTTTACCCCCTCCCGCCATCTGTTCCTAGGACGAACCCTACCCTTCCTCCCCTCCACTACAGATTTATACATCCTCCAAGTCATCCTATTTTGCTCCATCCTCTCTAAATGACCAAACCACCTCAACAACCCCTCTTCAGCCCTGAATTTTACTTTTAGTAACTCCACACCTCCTAATTTCCAATATGTAATTGTATTAAATATTTATTGTGCTTTGTCTTTTCAGAGTTCTGTCCGTGCGAGTTATGAATCACTCAACACAGAGCTGACTGAACTAAGTCTAGAAAGGAGAAAACTTATGAACAACAATGGTAATGCTTCCACAGGTGGATTAACATCCCCAGGAAGTCCTGGCTGTGATGGTATACTGCGACACCTATGTTTGCATCTTGTTCTTTTTATTAAAGCCCGGCTACAAATGATAGCTTTGTATCCTTATTGTCTAGTATATTTTTCTTTTGGGTTATGTGACAGTCTGGCAGTGTAATGGGAACAGGGCAGACAAAACATGTTTCTATAGACCTATGGACATTGTCGAAGCTTTCTAAGAAGCTTTACCTTTCACCTGTTCCTTCTCAGATCATCCTTATGTATGCCAGGAACCCAGGGCCCAGGTTTTGGGATGCAACACACTGCCATGTGTCAGGACCCAGTGGCTGGCAGTGATGCTACTGAACAGCCTGACATTTGTGTTGGCCTGTTTTCTGTGAGTTGGGCTATGATTGCTGGAGATTCCTGTTCTGTTCAGTTGAAAATAACCCACAACTGCATCCAGTTGTGCCCCATTGACTCTGAGGAGCCTCAGGCATTCATACCTCTGCTTTAAAGATGTCTTACCTTATTCCCTGGAGTAAAAACACCTCTGTACCATCCTCATTTATGCTGAGTTTCACCAGCCTCATTCCCTGGGACATCAAAGACCTATGGTGTGTGCCACACCAGCTGACATTTCCATCTGCTTCTCTCCTTGCCATTAGATGTGTGCTGGATGATCCTACAATGCAGTTCTTGATATATCTGCCCAGCTCCCAGACCCAGGTGTTACTTTACCCTGTTTGCTGAGAGTTTCCAAATCGGGCCTCTGCTAGCACTCCATCTTTGAGTTAGGGTTGCTTCCTATTAGCAGATACCAAGAACATATTAATCTGAAATTATGTACAGTGGACCCTTGGCTAACGATCATTCCAGATAACGATTTGTTCGGTTAACGGTTGATTTTTACGGTCAATATTTTTCTCAGCGATATTTACTCGGTTAGCGGTACATACAAGACCTGTCTGCCCGCTCTGCGCTTGCGCGCCTCCTCCCAGGACGCCAGTCCAGCATTGTTTACACTTGAGTGAACAGTACCCAGCGTGCTCTTTCAAACATTCACAATACATTTGGTGTCTTTTTTGGTGGTTTAGTGATTGTCACTGTGAAATTACTCACCATGGGTCCAAAGAAGCTTCCTAGTGGCACCCCCGTGGTAAAGAGAGTGAGGAACACCATCGAACTGAAGAAAGAGATTGTTGAAAAATACGAGAGTGGCATACGTGTGGGTGAGCTTGCCAGGATGTACGGAAAAAAACAATCTACTGTACTATCACCACTATCCTGGCAAAGAGAAAAGAAATCAAGGAAGCTAATGTTGCAAAAGGAGTTGATATGTTTACGAAACAAAGATCGAAAACAGTGGATGAGGTTGAGAAGTTATTGCTGGTGTGGATCAATCAAAAACAGATAGCGGGTGATAGTATTTCCATGGCGATAATTTGTGAAAAGGCAAGGCACTTGAACGCAGATCTTCTCAAGACAATGCCTGCAACTAGTAGTGAGGCGAGTGATTTTAAAGCCAGCAAAGGCTGGTTTGAGAGGTTTAAGAAATGTAGTGGCATACACAATGTTGTGAGGCATGGTGAGGCAGCCAGCTCAGACAAACGTGCAGCTGAAAAATTTGTGAGTGAATTTAAGGGGTTTGTAGAGGCTGAAGAATTCCTCCCCCAACAAGTGTTTAATTGTGATGAAACAGGCCTGTTTTGGAAGAAAATGCCCAACAGGACCTTCATTACTCAGGAGGAAAAGGCACTGCCAGGACACAAGCCTATGAAAGACAGGCTAACTCTCATGATGTGTGCCAATGCCAGTGGTGATTTTAAAGTGAAGCCTTTACTGGTGTATCACGCAGAAAATCCCAGAGCCTTCAAGAAACACAATGTTAACAGGAATAATTTGTGTGTGCATTGGAAGGCTAACACTAATGCATGGGTCACTACAGACTTTTTTAAGGAATGGATGACTGGAGTGTTTGGCCCTAGTGTGAAGAAATACCTCCTGGAAAAAAAATTGGGACTCAGGTGCCTCCTGATACTGGACAATGCTCCTGCTCATCCTCACAACTTGCAAGAGTTGTTGTCTGACAAGTTCAATTTCATCAGAGTGAAGTTCTTGCCTCCTAACACCACTCCTCTCATCCAGCCCATGGACCAGCAGGTCATTGCAAACTTCAAGAAACTGTACACCAAAGCAATGTTTCAAAGGTGCTTTGATGTGACCTCAGACACTGCATTGACCCTAAGAGATTTCTGGAAAGATCACTTCAATATCGTGCATTGCATAAGCCTTATAGGTAAGGCTTGGGAGGGAGTGACTTCCAGGACTTTGAACTCTGTTTGGAGACCACTGTGGCCGGATTGTGTTGAAAAGAGGGATTTTGAAGAATTTGAGGCTGACCCTGACGACCTGTGCCTGTTGTGGAAGATATTGTGGCATTGGGGAACAGCCTGGGGTTGGAGGTGAGTGGTGAGGATGTGGAAGAGTTGGTGGAGGAGCACAGAGTAGAGCTAACAACTGAAGAGCTAGAAGTGGAACAGCATCAGACCAGAGCTGAGGTTATTGCTTCACAGGAGGAGGGAGAGAGAGAGAAGGAGGTGCCTTCTTCAGTGCTTAAAAAAATTTGTTCCAAGTGGAATGATGTGCAAAATTTTGTTGAAAAACACCACCCTGAGCAAGCTGAAATGAGCCATCTGTGCAACCACTTCAGTGACAGAGCCATGTTGCACTTCAGGAAAGTATTAAAAGAGTCGCCAGAAACAGAGGACTGTGGACAGCTATTTCACGAGGCAGGGATCCAGTGACTCTCAAGCTGGTCCTAGTGGCATTAAAAGAAAAAGAAGGGAAGTAACCCCAGATAAAGACTTGTTACCTGAAGTCATTTTGGAGGGGGATTCCCCTTCCAAACACTAAGCACTCTCTCACTCCTCCCTATCTTCCAGATGCCAGCAAGTCTCTTCAATAAAGGTAAGTAAATGTTATTTTAAATGTTTAATTATAAATTTAATCTTTACAAAATGAATTTTTTGTGAATATTTTTGGATGTCTGGAACGGATTAATTGTATTTACATTATTTGTTATGGGAAATAAGGTTTCGGATAACGATTTTTTCGGGTAAAGGTCTAGCTCCTGGAACGGATTAAGATCGTTAGCCGAGGGTCCACTGTACATGGCTTGAAAATGCATATTGCAGATGGACTATACCCATTCTTTCATTTCATCAGTTTCATCATGGCTTTGCTTGATGTCATTCTACTGTGCCTGGGGTTAGCTCTGGCTGACAGCATGGTCAAGGCCCACCAGGATCTACAGTTCTTGGTGTTAATGCATTAGGGCTATTCCCATGTGGATTATGTCTCGACTCAACAGCTACATCTTCTGTTTAAAGTACTGATGGTACAGTTTCAATATGGGCTACTCCTTTGGTCCCACAGAAGAAAATTGTTTTTAAAGCTGATAGGTGTGTTACTGTCCAGGGGCCCTGGATTTGCACTTTCTCCTTCACCTGTGATTTTCTGGCTGCTAGTGGTCTCCAAGCAGAGTTCAAAGTCCTGGAAGTCACTCCCTCCCAAGCCTTACCTATAAGGCCTATGCAATGCACGATATTGAAGTGTTCTTTCCAGAACTCTCTTAGGGTCAATTCAGTGTCTGAGGTCACATTAAAGCACTTCTGAAACACTGCTTTGGTGTACAGTTTCTTGAAGTTTGCAATGACTTGCTGGTCCATGGGCTGGATGAGAGGAGTGGTGTTAGGAGGCAAGAACTTCACTCTGATGAAATTTAAGTTGTCAGGCAACAACTCTTGCAAGTTGTGAGGATGAGCAGGAGCATTGTCCAGTACCAGGAGGCACTTGAGTGGCAATTTCTTTTCCAGGAGGTATTTCTTCACACTAGTGACCCATGCCTTGGTGTTAGCCTTCCAATGCACACACAAATTATTCTTGTCAACACTGTGTTTCTTGAAGGGTCTGGGATTTTTTGAGTGATACACCAGTAAAGGCTTCACTTTAAAATCACCACTGGCATTGGCACACATACGCCCCCGGTGGCCCAGTGGTAAAGCTCTTGCTTCACGCACGGAGGGGCCGGGTTCAATTCCCGGTGGGGCAGAAACATTTCGAAGTGTTTCCTTACACACACATACACACACATACATACAACAGGCCTAGTGTCTAATTGACATGTGCCTAGGACAAAATGGTAACTAACATCATAAGAGTTTGCCTGTCTTTCATAGGCTTGTGTCCTGGCTGTGCCTTTTCCTCCTGAGTAATGAAGGTCCTGTTGGGTATTTTCTTCCAAAACAGGCCTGTTTCATCACAATTAAACACTTGTTGGTGTTCAAATTTTTCAGTGTATACGAACCCCTGGAATTCCTGCACAAATTTTTCAGCTGCACGTTAGTCTGAGCTGGCTGCCTCACTATGCCTCACAACACTGTGTATGCCACTACGTTTCTTAAACCTCTCAAACCAGCCTTTGCTGGCTTTAAAATCACTCACCTCACCACTGGTTGCAGGCATTGTCTTGACGAGATCTGCGTGCAACTTCCTTGCCTTTTCACAAATTATCGCTGTGGAAATACTATCACCCGCTATCTGTTTTTCATTGATCCACACCATCAGCAACTTCTCAACCTCATCCACTGTTTTCGATCTATTTTTCATTAACATATCAACCCCTTTTGCAACATTAGCTTCCTTGATCTCATTTCTCTTTGCCAGGATAGAGCTGATAGTAGATGGGGTTTTCTTGTACATCCTGGCAAGCTCACTCAGACGTACGCTATTCTCAAATTTTTCTATAATCTCTTTCTTCAGTTCGATGGTGTTCCTCACTTTCTTTATCACAGGGGTGCCACTAGAAAGCTTCTTTGGACCCATGGTGATTTATTTCACAGTGACAATCTCTAAACCACCAAAAAAAACACCAAATGTATTGTGAATGTTTGAAAGAGCGCGCTAGGTAATCTTCTCTCAATGGTAAACAACGCTTCACTGGCGGGCGTCCTGCATCCTGCGCAGGCGCGGAGCAGGCAGACAGGTCTAATACGTTACGATACACGAGTCCATTTATGATACACGAAATCGAAAAAAGCTTACGTAACACAAGTTTTACGATTTATGAGCCTTACGATACTCGGGGGTCCACTGTATATGCGTTACTTTGTTCTTATGCACAGCAACAGTCACTTAACCAGTGAGTAATGTAAAATGAAGCTTTTATTTTTTTATCACAAATGAGCAGTAAAACTACATAGGGACAAAAATAGTTGCATATTAGGTAGGAATGGGTGTTATACAGGAGGGCCCCATTTGTGCGGCTCTTAGGCTCCCGACCCCTTGTGATAAGCGAAAATCACCGGTGGGTGGAAAAGACCATTTTTTCATTATAGAATGCATCTGAGATGTCTAATAATGTATGTACATTGTCATATTAAGTATTCAGTACAGCTAAGCATAAAAAACAGATAAAACAAAATAAATACACAGTACAATCATGCATCACATAACATCGTTTTGGTCAATGATGGACCACATATATGGCACTGGTGTAAACAAACCTATTGCACTGCCAGTTGTATAAAAGTATAAAACATACAGTTATGTACAGTACATAATACTTGATAATGATAATAAACAATTATGTTATTGGTTTATGTATTTACTATACTACTGTACTTTTTATTGTTATTCTAGAGTGTGTTCTTTCTACTTATAAAAGAAAAGTTTACTATAAAACAGTATGCTGTGTTACGCTGGCAGCAGCCTCATACATTGTCTTTACCACATCTTTTGAAAGCATCATTTTCCCTTGTGCTTGATTTAATCTCATGTTTTGTTCATCATGGCTCCTGCAGGAAAAGAAGAACCCTAAAGGAAATTCACAGTGAAGGGTTTAACCCTTAAATGGTCCACACGTATATTTACGTTAGCACTGCTACTGCCCCAAACGTATATATACGTTTTTTTTTACATGCTTTCTTATGGGGAAAATCAAGGTCGGGGCGCTAGCGGTAAAAACGTTTATATACGTTTGGACTGTTTAAGGGTTAATAGAAGCTTTTGCAGACCTCAACAAGCTCCTTTAACCCTTAAACTCTCCACACGTAGATATACGTTCACGTGCGTACTGCCCCGAACGTAGATCAACGTTTTATTTTTCATTCCTTCAAATTTAGTGCGATAGGCCTGAGTCGCCTAGACATGAGAGAATGGATCTGCACCCTCAGTGTGCGCAGTATTAAAAAAATCTGGGACCACTTAGTACCTTGTGGGAGCACCAGTTCAATTGAGTGCCAGCTAGAGCAAATACTGTGGCAAACACCAGGTATTCACTGATGTCATGTCGCATTAACACTCCCCCTATAAGAGGAAAGTAAAAATAGGTTAGATAAATACATGAGTGGCTGTGGGTGGGTGTGAGTTGGACATGACTAGCTTGTGCTACTAGGTCTGATGCCATGTTCCTTCCTTCAGAGGATGTGACCTGACTAGGTGGGTCATTGGTCTAAGCTGGGGGGTGACATGGACCTGCCTTGCATGGGCCAGTAGGCCTGCTGTAGTGTTCCTTCTTTCTTATGTTCTTATGTATTCGGCAGGCTGGCTGGCTTTGGCTGTCTCTGGCTGTCTCTCTATCTGTCTATATCTTTGTCTGTCTATATCTTTGTCTGTCTATATTTTTGTCTGTCTATATCTTTGTCTGTCTATATCTTTGTCTATATCTTTGTCTGTCTATATCTTTGTCTGTCTATATCTTTGTCTGTCTATATCTTTGTCTGTCTATATCTTTGTCTATATCTTTGTCTGTCTATATCTATATGTCCTATCTCTCTCTCTCTCTCTCTCTCTCTCTCTCTCACACACACACATGTACACATAAGTACAGTTATTATACATAGTGTAAATTACCTAGGATAACCCAAAAATTCCAGGCAAAGTGCTATACAATACTTGTAGAGATAAGGCATAATAAGCATGACTGGCAAGTAATACGCATCTTCACTTCTGCATCGTGTATAATACCTATTGGCTTACGAGCCACACTCTGAGACTGAGACAAGCAGACGGAAAGACACACACACACAGGCAGACAGAAAGACAGATAAGTAGAGTTAGACAGAAATAAGCAGAGCTTGACAAACAGACAGACAGATACAGGCAGACAGACAGACAGATACAGACAGATAGACAGACAGACAGATAGACAGAGACAGATAGACAGACAGGCAGACAGATAGACATTGAAAAAGGGAGGGTTCCCTCCAGCACTGCTGACATTTATCAAATGTCACTGGGCTGTCAAGAGTTATCTGACACTTGTCAACACACCATTCTTCAAGGAGTTTCATATACTCCAGGCACACAGGCAGACAGAAAGACAGATAAGCAGAGCTAGACAGACACAGACAGAGATATAGACAGATACAGACAAACAGATTCAGACAGACAGATAAACAGAGACAGACAGACAGACAGACAGACAGACAGACAGATAGATAGATAGATAGATAGACAGACAGACAGAAAGACACAGATAGATAGACAGATAGATAGATACAGAGTGAAAGAGCGAGGGTTCCCTGCACACATTCATTCATCAATGTCACTGCCTTATCAGTAGTTATCTGGCAATTGACATAACACCATTCTAAAAGGAGTTTCATATAGACTCCTGGATGTCTAAAACATTGCTGGGACCTATAAATACTTAGTATATATTTATAGACAATAGTAAATGACCAAGGTAGGCAAAAATGTTCACCTGTTGGTGTGATTGTGACTATTTGAGTACTATTTCAGTACATAATATTAGTGTTAGAACAAAGATTGGCTATGAAATCATAGGAACTATTGTAAATTGTAATTATCAGAACATAAAAATTATATAAATTAAAATGAAAACTAGAAAAAAAAGTATATCGGCATTACTTCTTCAAGCGGCAGGACTTGATGTTGCCGTCAGGTGAGCATCCAGCACCAAATTGGCGGGCTTATATCTCGGTAAGTACTGGCCCTAAAAAATTTTTTTTTAGCCTATCTTGTTTATAAAAATGCGCTCTTCATTTAAAAAAAAAAAAGATTTTTTTTTTTTCAAAATATTCGGGTCAGTACGCAGGTGAACGTATATCTACGTGTGGACAGTTTAAGGGTTAAAAGTTTGAAAACATGAATCCCAACACTTGAAAGTTTTCATTAATAAGGAGGAATGTTCATGATGTATTATCTACTTACAAGAAAATCTATGATGAAAAACACAGGCAAACCATATAGCCTAGGTGTGTAGTAGGCTATACCATCAAGGTTTGTTTAAGTGCTCTCTATGACATTTGCACAATGACGAAATCACCTAATGATGCATTTCTCAGAACATATCCCAGTTGTTAAGCGTTGCATGACTGTACATGCAATATTTACCTTAAAATATGGCGTCAGTCGCCCTTCCCTTATGCAAATGTTGTGCGGAAATGGCTGAAAAGTGGTAGAAGCACCAAACAATGAAAAATGGTTTAATTGAAAGCCAATAAAAACATAGAACTCTGAAAAAGGTTGCCAAATAAGTGGGCCCCTCGGGTATACAATAGTTCCAGTTTGGGCTTCCAAGGGGTCTGATACAAAAATGCAACTTTCAGCTGTCTTATTACATTTTTGTAGGGTAGAGCATAATAATTGAGTCTCTGGATAAGATTATACAGCAGATTCGTATGATAATAGTTCCTCATCTTTGTCACTTTTTTATAATAATAATTATCTTTATTTCTACAAGAACATGATAGAACTTATACTGACCTAGCTGACATCAGTGACTTACTATATAGAAAGCCCCTTATTATGCAGACCATTTCGAGCAAATTAGGTTAATTTCATCCCCAGGATGCGACCCACGCCAGTTGGCTAACACCCAGATACCTACTAACTGCTAGGTGAAAAGGGACAGCAGGTGTCTTAAGGAAATACACATGCCCCAGTGTTTCTACCCATACCAGGGATCGAACCATGGACCTCAGTGTGTGAACTGAGTGCACTAGCATTCGAGTTAGTATTTACATTAATATCATGCATGAGTTTGAGCATAATTTTTACATGCTTAGCATGTACATATTTCTGTGTTCCAGCATTTCCTCAACTTTATATTCAGAGGAACTTGACTTGTTTCTGGGTGACTCAGTGTTAATACCTTATGTACTGAAGAACTCTGGCTTGATTGCAAGCCATGTAGATACATTAAGCTTGTTTCCCTACATTTGTTACCCTGTTCAACTACCACTAAATAGATACCTGAGTGTTAGCCAACTGTTGCATGTCACATCCTGGGAAAAAGAAAGAAAGAAGAGCTCAGTAGACATAACCTACAAAGATTGGCCTTCTTGGGTTATGCTGCATAACTATCTCTCTGGATTAATAATCTGAATAAAGTCTTCTTCCTTATTTTTCTGTCAGTGTCTCTCTTACCAACATTTCCATTACCCTGCATTATCTTGATGAAACACACAAAGTCCAGTCACTCCTCAGTGACGTACACGTTTACCAACCGCTCAGAGTTACAACCAGCTCTCCGACCAATATGCCTAAGTAATGTATATTAGAGCTGATTTCCTCTATTCTGTTTATTACAGTATACAGTAAACTACTATGTAAACATTTAAAAATATACTAAAACTGTTATAAATGGTGCAAAGGTGACATTAAAAAAAATATCTAAAGATGGTTGACACAAACCCATTACCAGTACAGTATACTCCTTGCTTAATGACCATTTCACTTCCCGACCTACTCTTAGGAACAGAACACAGTCATTAAGTGGGGAGAGGCTGTATTATGTTCTTAGCAACTCATTTTTTTTCAGCATTGTGTAACAGTAAGGTAGAAGTTACCAATAATTTACTGTATTTTGTCTATTGCCATTATCATTTAATGTAAGTAATCAAGGTGCTTCATATAAAATACTGTATGTGTACTTTCCTTAACAGTAATAATAGCTATGAACGAGTAATTGAAATGTCTGTGTGTCGGCTCATGAACTTTGAAGAGTTGCTGTCTCATTTAACAGACATCAGTTCAAAGAACAGTCGAAATTTTCATCATCCGCTTTTGACTCCAGTTAAGACCAGCTTTACGTAAGTAGTTCTAGTCATTAGTGTTACAGTTGGTGGTAATGTCAACAGGAAGCTTTCATAATTTGCTTGCAAATACAGTACAGTGGACCCCCGAGTAACAAACACCCCGGAAATCGTACAATTATGTAAGTATAATATTGTAAGTGCTTGTGGAAGTGTATTTTTGGGGGTCTGAAATAGACTAACCTACGTGACATTATTCCTTAAGGGAGTAAATTCGTTCGGTAATGGCACTTGAGCAGGCTTCTGGAATGAAGTTTTTTCGTTACTCGGTGGTCCACTGTATTGGTATCAGGAAGAATTTCTCAAGCTTTTCTTATAAGTATAGTACAGTGATGTTTTCAGATACTGTGAAACATTACTGTACTGTGAAACATCTCTGTACTGTGAAACATCACTGTACTGTGAAACATCACTGTACTGTGAAACCATATATATAGCATTTTACTTCAATTGTTTCATGTTTCATTTGTCCATCCATATACAGTGGTCCCTCGGTTTTCGTGCGTCTCCAAACTCGAACATTTATGTAAGTGTATTTTCGTAAGTGTTGTTGCAAGTGTATTTTTGGGGGTCTGAAATAGACTAACCTACGTGACATTATTTCTTAAGGAAGTAAATTCGTTTGGTAATGGCACTTGAGCAGCATTCTGGAACGAATTTTCGGCGAAAACCGAGGGACCACTGTACAGTATTATTGTTTAATTAATTATCTCTTACAGTCATCTATAGATTAAACTGAATATTTGTTATTTATTCTACTACATATTGTAGATGTGCATGTGACATAGTAATGATAATAAATAAGTTTTATTTAGTATTACATTGTTTTGAATTCAGTCACTTATGTATTACCACTGTAGTGATAAATGTATTACATATTATGCTAATCAATTTACTAATCAATTACTAATCAATTTGTTAATCAATTAACTACAATGTAGTTAAGCTTATAGAATATTTAATAATGGTCAGTATGGATTTTTACAGAAATTACCGTGTTTCTTTTTCTCTATATTAATATCATTAGCCTTTCATGTTTGTCTGATAATGCCATCTGACCCAACAGTGTTTATAAGTTGACCCTTGACTATGTCATATATCTCACGCACAAGTCTACCCTAGTATTTGAGGATCCTCAAATGGGGGTCAAATGTATTTGATGCAAAATATATTTTTGCTGAAACTTGGAAGAAGTATTTGTGACAAAAGCAAAGAAATAGTCCTCCTAAACATTTGATAAACATTAATAAAAATTACAATATTGTGGCTGGAGCAATTTACAAATAACTCACACTCAAGAGAAGAAAATTAAGCTTCGTCTCTTAAGTGGGGGTTGATTGTGGCTTGATGAACACAAGATATAAGAGCACTGCAGTAGACCTGCTGGCCCATACTAAGCAGGTCTTACTCTCACCCATCTATTACAGAGGAGTAGAATTGCAGTGCAGCAAGCCCACAGCCCATGCTATGAAGGTCCTGCTCCCATCCAACACGTTTAGTTGTAAAAGCATTATACAGTCTCTCCTCACTTAGCGACGTACTCGTTTACCGACGCCTCAAACTTACGACGGGCTCTGACCAGTATTTGTACCTAAATAATATACATTAGACCTGATTTTCTCAATTCTATTTATTACAATATACAGTACACTGCTGTATAAACATTTAAGAACATATAAACATAAGAAAGGAGGTACACTGCAGCAGGCCTGTTGGCCCATACTAGGCAGGGCCTTCACAATCCATCCCACTAACAGAATTTTTGCCCAACTCAATTTTCAATGCTACCCAAGCAATAAGCTTTGATAATTCTATTTATTCTCCATGGGGAAGTGGAATAGAATTCTTCCTCCGTAAGCCATGCGTGTCGTAAGAGGCGACTAAAATGCTGGGAGCAAGGGGCTAGTAACTCCTTCTCCTGTATATATTACTAAATGTAAAAGGAGAAACTTTCGTTTTTCCTTTTGGGCCACCCTGCCTCGGTGGGAAACGGCCGACGTGTTGAAAGAAGAAGAATTCTATTTATTTATGTGCAAGTCCCACTCACATGCAACCCCTCTCACTCATAAGAACATAAGAAAGGAGGAACACTGTAATAGGCCTGTTGGCTTATACTTGGCAGGTCCTTCACAAATCCAACTCACTAACAGAATAAACCCTACCCAAACTATACGCTTTGATAATTCTATTTACTCACATACAAGTCCCACTCAAATCTAACCCCTCTCACTCATGTATTTATCCAACCCAAATTTTAAACTACCCAAGGAAGCTTCTTTGGACCCATGGTGACTTATTTCACAGTGACAATCACTAAAGCACCAAAAAAAACACCAAATGTAGTGTGAATGTTTGAAAGAGCGCGCTAGGTAATGTTCTCTCAATGGTAAACAACGCTTCACTGGCGGCGTCCCGCGCAGGCGCGGAGCAGGCGGACAGGTCTAATACGTTACAAAACACGAGCCGTTTTACGATTCTCGAAATTGTAAAAAGCTTACAAAACACGATGTTTTCGAAATAAGAACCTTACGAAACTCGGGGGTCCACTGTACTGTATATAGTAAATAGGTTGTGTAGTTTGTGTATGCTGTATAATCATTTAACTTGCTCACCGGTAAACATTACGGCTGTGTACATTGCAGTAAAGCTAGTTGTGTGTTTTGGCGGGTTTTTCACATATGAAATGGAATTTTCCTAGTTTGTGCAGACTGTTCTCAGGTACGATTAGTGAAGTATTATTGGAGTGAGGGCAGAGATTTTCTTATTTTTAGGTAATTGTAGCACTTGAAGTTGGTACGTTGGTACCTTAGTGTAAGTTATTGAGGAGGGGGGTTTCTTGTGTTTACGACAGGTGTGGTATTCAAAAAAATTTTGTGTATTTATATTTTATGTTTTTACATTAAATTATGACTTCATAATGTTGCTATGTAATCTGTTATTTTTTACATATAAGTTATCATATGTAAATATTATGTATTGTTTGACGTTGCAATCCCCAGTTATTATTTTATTAAAAGTTCTTATCTATTCTTTGACTTTAAAACTGTAATTTAATATCCGACTTTCTGTTATTGTTGTGTACATAATTTAATTTTTGTTTATCACTAGATTTTTCCCTTAATAGTGTACGTACATGCAATCTCGTTACCCATTATTTTCATAAATTCATTTTATGTTTTTGATTTACTAAATTGTTAGACAGAGACATAAAGGGACATTTCCATACAACGAACTAACAGCAGTTGGAAAGATGGAACATTCTGCCTTTTACAGATACGAGTGTGACATTCTGATACATTTACTGAGAAGTCAGTTAGAAATGCAGTACTGGCGTTTTCTGCCATCACTGCTTCATCTTCATGACGCTCACTCAAAACTTAATAGCTGGCACACTGTTGTCCAATCAAAGGAGGTGGGAGGCATTAAGTTAGTTGATGAGAACATTTTTATTCTGAATATTTTAAAAGTAGGTTGAGAGAATTAAGCATCTTAAAACTTTATTTAATTTTGTAAGTGCATGTGTGTATTCATCAGTTATGTTAATGTATGCATATTCATTTTGTTATTGCATTTTCCACAACAGGTTAAAAATTAGTTAATAGATTCTAGTTATGCTAACATCACAGTAATAATGATTTTTGTTTGTTTTTGACTGTAACCTTAATGTTTGTTTTTCACAGTTGATTTTTCTTAGTGTGTCAGCAAAATTTTGAATACTTTTGTATTACTGAAGAAGTTTACAAGTTCACTGTACAATACCTGCACCATGAATATCATGCATTTACTTGAAAAAAAATTTTTGGGTTGAGTGAGAGAGACCAGAGACCATGTGCAGCTTCCTGTTCATTACATTGTCTTGGTAGTGTTTTTTTTATCAGTTTCTGGCTCCTGGCCTGCTGGAGTTGTAGTGGAAACAATGAGGTGGAGCAAACTTAAATGGAACTTTAATCTTTAATGTTCTTGAATGAAGATGTATTTCATCTGCTTGTCACATCGAGGTACATGTGGCTGAGAATGTTCATCATTTCTGGTGGGTTTTGTTCATCACACAAGCTGTTCACTGGTATCTTAATGGATAAAAGTCAGAAATAAATTTTGCTGGATTTATTTTTTTAGAGCTATCAAGGTTTTTTCTATTTTCTTAAATCTAAACTTTCATGCTGATCTATGCAATAGCTTTTATTTTTATTTTTATTTTTTAATGTTTTTGTCTTCATACTTCATACATGATATTCACCAAAAGGCTAATAGCAACTGAGAAATGCGAATATGAAAATTCAGTATGTATCATTTTACAGTGCAAATGTTATTGCTCCCAATAATTTAATATTTTATTATTCATGATTAATGTAAAAAGATCAATATTAACATTACATGGTAATGCTTATGTTGATTTAAGACATTTCCTAGAACATTATAACAACACACAGACATCACACAGAATAACTTGCCAGATGAAGTTATAAATTACACCATCAGTTATTACATCATTACCCAAATATTGTTTAATTCTTTTGAAGTTAAATTTTGTTTTAGCTTTAAATCTTAATTTAATTTAATTTCATAAATGCTCACTTATCACTAAAATTTGTATTACAATACTATGGAACTTTTTATACCATGTCTAATATATTTTATATTTTTATATTGTTAGTAGTAATCCTAGATTTAAACTGCCTGAAATGCCATACATAACTATGGGCTTTTCCCAGTAAGATTTGTCATTTACCCCTAACCTACTATTGTAACTCAAATGTATCTTCTTGTTTACAGACGAAGAAGTACGGTTTTGGCTCCAGTTTTCTCAAGTCTTCTCCTCTTCCTTCTTTATACCAGTGGTTATGGCAAGCAAAAGCAGCATTTGTTTCCAAGTTTTCTCTCTATTTCCATGAAACACTGGCAGCACAGAGCTCCCCATCAGAAATGAAGGCTCTTATCTCCCGACAAGGACAAGCGTGTGATTATGTTTCTAAGTCAGTTTTCAGAAAATACCTTTTCTGAATTATACCATTAATGATATTGGATATGTATAAGTACATAGGCTAGTGCAAATAATTGACCTTTGTGTGTTTAGCATTTAGTTTTGATTCTAATAATAATAGTGCAAATAATAATGCAATTTGCTTAGTAGTGTGCATGTGCATGGGTGTGATTGTGTGATGATGACAATGATAATGATGAAGAATTTTATTTGGTTATTTATTTTTTCAGAATTCAAAGCTTTCAGAGAAGGAGTGATGCAGTGAGTGTATGTTTAGTCTTTGAAGCAGCTGGAGTTGAGCACTATCGGGGTGCAGGTTACCATCATCCAGAAGAATCAGTGCCCCCTCCTAAGGGCTTAGATAGTTACCCTGCTATCTTCACTTATCCTCCTGTGAGTTCTTCAGTAGTTTTGTTTTTTCTTTAAAATGTATCAGGGGTCTCCCACCAAGGCAGAGTGACCTAAAAAGATAAACAAAATTTATTCTTTTTTTTTTCTTTTTTTTTCAACAAGTCAGCCGTCTCTCACCGAGGCAGGGTGACCCAAAAAGAAAGAAAATCCCCAAAAAGAAAATACTTTCATCATCATTCAACACTTTCACCTCATACATAATCACTGTCTTTCCAGAGGCTCTCAGATACGACAACTGAGAATAAGTCCCTCCCAACTGTCACTATCCCAGACCCCCCCTTTAACCCTTAAACTGTCCACACGTAGATATACGTTCGCGTGTGTACTGCTCCGAACGTAGATCTACGTTTTTTTTCAAATGCTTTTAACCTTGCCACGATAAGCCTGAGTTACCTAGAGATTAGAAAATTGGTCTGTGCACTCAGTGTGTGCAGTATTACAACATGTGGGAATGACAAACAAAATGCACTCTTCATTTTAAAGAAAAAGAACAATTTATTTTTTTCTCAAAATATTCGGTCAGCTACACACGTGAACGTATATCTACGTGTGGACAGTTTAAGGGTTAAAGTGCAGGCATTGTACTTCCCATTTCCAGGACTCAAGTCCAACTAAATCAATTAACTGGTTTCCCTGAATCCCTTCACAAAATATTACCCTGCTCACACTCCAACAGCTCGTCAGGTCCCAAAAACCATTCGTCTCCATTCACTACTATCTAACACGCTCACACGTGCTTGCTGGAAGTCCACAAAACCTCCTTTACCCCCTCCCTCCAACCTTTTCGAAGACGACACCTACCCCGCCTTCCTTCCCCTTCAGATTTATATGCTCTCCAAGTCATTCTACTTTGATCCATTCTCTAAATGACCAAACCACCTCAACAACCCCTCTTCAGCCCTCTGACAAATACTTTTAGTAACTCCACACCTCCTCCTAATTTACACACTCCGAATTTTCTGCATAATATTTACACCACACGTTGCCCTTAGACAAGACATCTCCACTGCCTCCAGCCGCCTCCTCACTGCAGCATTTGTAACCCATGCTTCACACCCATATAAGAGTGTTGGTACCACTATACTTTCGTACATTTCCTTCTTTGCCTCCATGGATAACGTTTTTTGTCTCCACAGATACCTCAACACACCACTCACCTTTTTTCCTTCATCAATTCTATGGTTAACCTCATCCTTCATAAACCCATCCGCTGATAAGTCAACTCCCAAATATCTGAAAACATTCACTACTTCCATAATCCCTCTCTCCAATGTGATATCCAATTTTTCTTTATTTAAATCGTTTGATACCCTCATCACCTTACTCTTATCTATGTTCACTTTCAACTTTCTACCTTTACACACCCTCCCAAACTCATCCACTAACCTTTGCAACTTTTCTTTAGAATCTCCCATAAGCACAGTATCATCAGCAAAAAGTAACTGTGTCAACTCCCATTTTGCATTTAATTCCCCATAATTTAATCCCACCCCTCTCCCCAACACCCTAGTACAGTGGTACCCCGGTTTACGATATTTTTTCATTCCAGAATGCTGTTCAAGTGCCATTACCAAACGAATTTATCTCCTTAAGAAATGTTGTAAAATAGACTAGTCCTTTTAGACCCCCAAAATTACACTTACAAAAGCATTTAAAAAAATAAACTTACATAAAAGGGTGAGTTTGGGGACCATCGTAAACCGGGGTACCACTGTATTTACTTCTTTTACAACCCCATCTATAAATATATTAAACAACCATGGTGACATTACACATCCCTGTCTAAGACCTACTTTTACCGGGAAGTAATCTCCCTCTCTCCTACACACCCTAACCTGAGCCTCACTGTCCTCATAAAAACTCTTTACAGCATTCAGTAACTTACTACCTATTCCATACACTTGCAACATTTGCCACATTGCTCCCCTATCCACTCTATCATATGCCTTTTCTAAATCCATAAATGCAATAAAAACTTCCCTACCTTTATCTAAATACTGTTCACATATACAGTGGACCCCCGAGTTTCGTAAAAACTTCACTCCTGAAGTCTGCTCAAGTGCAATTACCGAACGAATTTAGTCCCTTAAGGAAAAATGTCACGTAGGTTAGTCTATTTCAGACCCCCAAAAATACACTTCCACAAGCACTGACAATATTATACTTACATAAATGTACGATTTCCGGGGTTTACGAAACTCGGGGGTCCACTGTATGCTTCAATGTAAACACTTGATCTACACATCCCCTACCCACTCTAAAGCCTCCTTGCTCATCTGCAATCCTACTCTCTGTCTTACCTCTAATTCTTTCAATAATAACCCTGCCATACACTTTACCTGGTATACTCTCCCCTATAATTCTTACAATCTATTTTATCCCAATTCCCTTTATATAAAGGAACTATACATGCTCTCTGCCAATCCCTAGGTACCTTCCCCTCTTTCATACATTTATTAAACAACAATACCAACCACTCCAACACTATATCCCCCCTGCTTTTAACATTTCTGTCATGATCCCGTCAGTTCCAGCTTCTTTACCCCCTTTCATTCTACATAATGCCTCATGCACCTCCCCCACACTCACATCCTGCTCTTCTTCACTCCTAAATGATGTTATACCTCCCTGGCCAGTGCATGAAATTACCGCCTCCCTTTTTTCATCGACATTTGAAAGTTCCTCAAAATATTCCCGCCATCTACCCAATACCTCCAGCTCCCTATCTACTAACTCCCCCTACTTTGTTTTTAACTAACAAATCCATTCGTTCCCTAGGCTTTCTTAACTTGTTTATCTCACTCCAAAATTTTTTCTTGTTTTCAGCAAAATTTCTTGACAGAGCCTCTCCCACTCTTTCATCTGCTCTCCTTTTGCACTCTGTCACCACTCTCTTCACCTTTCTTTTACTCTCCATATACTCTGCTCTTCTATTAACACTTCTGTTTTATAAAAACTTCTCATAAGCTACCTTTTTCTCTTTTATCACACCCTTTACTTCATTCCACCACTCCTCTTTCCTCCTGCACCCACCCTCCTATAGCCACAAACTTCTGCCCCACATTCTAATACTGCATTTTTAAAACTATCCCAACTCTCTTCAACCCCCCCACTGCTCATACTTGCACTAGCCCACCTTTCTGTCAATAGTTGCTTATTTCTCAACCTAACTTCCTCCTCCCTTAGTTTATACACTTTTACCTCTCTCATACTTGCTGTTGCCATTTTCTTTTTGTCCTATCTACCTTTTACTCTAACTGTAGCTACAACTAAATAATGATCTGATATATCCGTTGCCCCTCTATAAACATGTACATCCTGAAGCCTACCCATCAACATTTTATCCACCAATACGTACATAATCTAACAAACTATTTTCATTATGTGCTATATCATACCTTGTATGCTTATTTATCCTCTTTTTCATAAAATATGTATTACAGTCATCCCTCGGTTTTCGATTGTCCCAGTTTTCGCCGATTTTGGTTTTCGCCGACTTTTTTCGGGGAAAATTTGTCTCAGTTTTCGCCGATTGTTTTAGTTTTCGCATACCGTATGGGACCTGTCCACCAGTGCTGCGCACATACAAAGGCCGTAGGCCCGCCACCCACGCACCTCCCATGCACATTGTCACGCAGTCTAGCATTGTTTACGCTTGAGTGAACATCACCCCAGGAGTTCATACAAAACATTTATTAACAATTCATTGTTTTTGGCCCTTGATTATTGTGTGTGATTACTAAATAAGCTACCATGGGCCCAAAGAAAGCTCCTAGTGCCAGTCCTTTGGTAAAGAAAGTGAGAAACACGATGGAGTTTAAGAGTGTAGCAGGCATGCAGGGATTGTAGCAGGTATGCAGGGAGTGTAGCAGGCATGCAGGGAGTGTAGCAGGTATGCAGGGAGTGTAGCAGGTATGCAGGGAGTGTAACATGTATGCAGGGAGTGTAGCAGGTATGCAGGGAGTGTAGCAGGTATGCAGGGAGTGTAGCAGGTATGCAGGGAGTGTAACATGTATGCAGGGAGTGTGGCATGTATGCAGGGAGTGTAGCAGGTATGCAGGGAGTGTAGCAGGTATGCAGGGAGTGTAGCAGGTATGCAGGGAGTGTAGTATGTATGCAGGGAGTGTAGCATGTATGCAGGGAGTGTAGCATGTATGCAGAGGGTGTAGCATGTATGCAGGGAGTGTAGCATGTATGCAGGGAGTGTAGCAGGTATGCAGGGAGTGTAGCAGGTATGCAGGGAGTGTAGCAGGTATGCAGGGAGTGTAGCAGGTATGCAGGGAGTGTAGCAGGTATGCAGGGAGTGTAGCAGGTATGCAGGGAGTGTAGCAGGTATGCAGGGAGTGTAGCAGATATGCAGGGAGTGTAGCAGGCATGCAGGGAAGTGACCCCAGATAAGGACTTGGTACCTAAATTCCTTATGGAAGGGGATTCCCCTTCCAAAAAATAGGGTCTCTTCCCTCTCCACTCCTCCCTCTCTTCAATCCAGCAACATCAGTCTTCAAGAAAGGTAAGTGCCACATAGAGTTCATTCATTTGTGCATGTAAATCTATCTTTAAGGTCCCCCCAAATTTTTTTTTCCAAACTTCTGGGTTTCTGGAACGGATCAATTGAATTTCCATTATTTCTTATGGGGAAAATAGTTTTGGTTTTCGCCGATTTTGGTTTTAGCCGATCCATCTGGAACGGATTAAAATCGAAAACCGAGGGATGACTGTACTTATTACCAAACCTCTTTCAGTCGGTCCGACTATCAGTGATTTCGAGTGCTTTTTTCGGTCAATGTTTCCCCTCGTCAACCGGTCATTCCCTCGACTATTGGTCCGTACCAGACCTGTCCGCCTGCTCGCACTTGCGCGCCTCGCCACGCAGGATGCCAGTCTAGCGTTGTTTACCATTGAGAGAACATTACCCAGCACACTCTTTCAAACATTTCACAATAATTTTTTTGTGTTTATTGCTGGTTTAATGAATGTCACTGTGAAATAAGTCACCATGGGTCCAAAGAAGCTTCCTAGTGGCACCCCAGTGGTAAAGAAAGTGAGGAACACCATCGAACTGAAGAAAATCAAGGAAGCTAATGTTGCAAAAGGTGTTGATATGTTTGCCAAAAATAGATCAAAAACAGTGGATGAGGTTGAGAAATGTCTTCTATGTGGACTAAGTTGCAGACATTTGTTGAAAAAAGCCACCCTGAGCAAGCTGAAATAAGCCATCTCTGCATCCAGTTCAGTGACAGAGCCATGTTGCGCTTTAGGAAAATGTTAAAGAGGCACCAGAAACAGAGCACTCTTGACAGTTATTTTTCGAGGCAGGGGTCCAGTGACTCTCAAGCTTGTCCTAGTGGCATTAAAAGACAAAGAAGGGAAGTAACCCCAGAGAGGGACTTGTTACCTGAAGTCCTTATGGAGGGGGATTCCCCTTCCAAACACTTACCCCTCCCCCTGTCCTCCTCCCTATCTTCCAGATGCCAGCAACTCTCTTCAATAAAGGTAAGTAAATGTTATTTTAAATGTTTAATTATAAATTTATTACTTTATATATGTATTTATAATTGCTTTGTTTATGTAAAAGTATAGTTAATCTTCACAAAATTAATTTTTTGTGAATATTTTTGGTTGTCTGGAAGGGATTATTTGTATTTACATTATTTCTTATGGGAAATAAGGTTTCGACTTTCAAAATTTTTGAGTTAAGGTCTAGCTCCTGGAACGGATTATGACCGAAAGTCGAGGGACTACTGTAGCTCTATTAATGGTTCCCCATTTACATTTACCCCTGGCACCCCAAATTTTCCTTCTACCTTCACAACATTTTTACCCACTTTAGCATTTAAATCCCCAACCACAAGTACTCTCTCACTTGGTTTGAAACTCCCCACGCACTCACTCAACATTTCCCAAAATCTCTCTCTCCTCTACACTTCTCTTCTCAGGTGCATAACACTTACTATAACCCATTTTCACATCCGACCTTCATTTTACTCCACATAATCCTGAATTTATACATTTATAATCCTTACCTGCCATAACTGATTATTCAACATTATTGCCACTCCTTCTTTAGCTCTAACTCTATTTGAAACCCTGACCTAATCCCATTTATTTTCCCAGAAACTCTCTACTCCTTCATCTTTGTCTCACTAAAGCCAGGACATGCAGCTTCTTTTCATTCATAACATCTACAATCATCTCTTTCTTATCATTGCCAACATCCACGCAATTCAAACATCCCACTTTGACGGTTTTCTTCTTTTTCTTTTAGTAAATCTATACAGGAAAAGGGTTATAGCACATTGATTCCAGCATTTTAGTTGACTTTTACAACACGATGTCTAGGAGGAAAGATTATTATTCACTTCCATGGATAGAGAAAAGCAATAAGAACAAGAACTAATAAGTCAATCAAAGAAAACTCAGATGAGTGTATACAAAAACGTGTACATGTAGTAGTTACCATTTGTCCTGGCACATGTCGATTGGACAGAGGCCTTTCAGTGTGTGTGAAGGAAGCACTCGAAATGTTCCTCCCCTGGATCGAACCGGGCCCTCCTACGTACGGCTTTACCACCAGGTACCGGGTAGTGTGACCTAAGTGTAAGTAGAAGTAGCAAGACGTACCTAAATCTTGCATGTTTGTGAGACAGAATAACGCACCAGCAATCCTCCATCATGTAAACAAATACATGGACCTCGGTTAGCGTAATCGTTCAGAAGTGGCCTTAAAAAATGGTAACCGAAATAATATTCCAAATAAGAATTAATGTAAATACAATTAATCCGTTCAGAAAGAATATTAAAAATATATTTTTAACAATTAAATCAGTATTACATACCTTTATTGAAGACTAATGCTGGCTTCTGGAAGATAGGGAGGAGGAAAGAGGGAGGAGTTAGTGTTTGGAAGGGTAATCCCCCTCCATAAGGACTTCAGGTAGTAAAGCTCTCTCTGGGGTCTTTTAACCCTTTGACTGTCGCAACCCCTAATCCTGAGTGCTCTCCTGTTGTCGTAAAATTTAAAAAAAAAAATTATTTTTTCTTATGAAATGATAGAGAATCTTTTCCCGATGGTAATGACACCAAAAGTATGAAATTTGATGGAAAACTTACAGAATTACTCTCTCGCGAAGTTAGTGATCTCGGCGATATATACGCATCAGCAATTTCGCCGACTTTGAGCCCTATTTTCGGCCAATTCCATTGTTCCAGTCGACCAAACTCATAGCTATTTCTTTAGAACTCCATTTGTTCTATCGATTGAGTACAAGAAACCACCAATTTACCGATTTCAACTACCCAATAAAGTGGTCAGAAATTGGCAATTTGGCCAATTTCATGCAAAATAAAAAAGTTGTCAATTTCAAAATAGGGTCCAGAATAAACAATCCAAACATTCCTGGCACTAAAATAAGATGTTATCTGTTCATTAGTCATGTTTTTAGGCCCCTCTTATATTACTCTTGCTTTCTATTTTGATTTTTTATTCACACAAAAAATAGAAGATTTACCATTATGCAGATTATTGCATTATTGTAAAAATGGCATAAATAATATCAGTGCACTTGTGAAAGAATATTAGACTCACCAATTGATGTGTATTGGATGCGTGGCGTGATTTGTTTACTCTTGAACATTTGCAAAAATCGAACATTTCCCCTACATTGAGCTCAATTTCAAGGTCGTTTTCATCATGAAACGAATCAAAATCATCTATATTTCTGTAGTATGTTTTCCATTCTATCAAATGAGACCATAAAAAAGAGAATACAACCATAAATACTATACGAAAATACACCTCAAAGACGGCATTTTAATCCAAAAACACGGTCAGAGTTTTTTTTCTCTCATTATGCACTGTGTGCTGCAGGATTTTTTTTATACCATGCACACTGACCACACAGACCCATTCTCTCATATGTGGGCCTACCAGCTTTCTCCCGCTTGATTTAAAGCCGCTAGAATTTGTGAGTATATATACGACCGAAACAGTCAAAGGGTTAATGCCACTAGGATCAGCTTGAGAGTCACTCCACCAACTACACTCCCTGCATGCCTACTACACTCCCTGCATGCCTGCTACACTCCCTGCATGCCTTCTACACTTCCTGCATGCCTGCTACACTCCCTGCATGCCTGCTACACTCCCTGTATGCCTGCTGCACTCCCTGCATACCTGCTACACTCCCTGCATGCCTGCTACACTCCCTGCATGCCTGCTACACTCACTGCATGCCTGCTACACTCCCTGCATGCCTGCTACACTCCCTGCCTTCCTGCTACACTCTCTGCATGCCTGCTACACTCCCTGCATGCGTGCTACTCTCCTTGCCTCTATGCCTGCCTGCCTTGAATTCTATCATGTTTCTCACTCTTTACCAAAGGAACTTTACTAAGAACTTTCCTTGGGGCCATGGTGACTTATTTCGCAGTTGCACTTGATAAATAACCACCAAAAACAATGGATTATAGCAAAATGTTTGGATGAATGAACAGAAGCTTCCTCACGCACCAACACAGGCAAATTGAAGCACAAGCGGCCCAAGCCAGCAGACGGACGCATCCCATACATCCTCTAACCGAAAAACGGCCTCTAACCGGGAGCCAAAAAGCCGGCCTCTAACCGAGTTGGCCTTTAATTGGAACGGCCTTTAACCGAGGGTCCACTGTACAGGCTTTCATTTTACACTCACTTGGCAGGACGGTAGTACCTCCCTGGGAGGTTGCTGTCTACCAGCCTACTACCAACCTAAATTTAGTAATTCATACAGGAGAAGAGGTTACTAGTCTCTTGCTTCCAGCATTTTAGTCGCCTCTTACGACATTCATGGCTTATGGAAGAAGAATTATTTTGCACTTCCCCATGGAAACTCAATAGTTTCGTGTTTAATAATTAAAGTTGCTCTCACTTGTTAAGGAATTACAAGTACCATCTGACTTATGACCGAGCTTGGTTCCAGCCAACCGGTCGTAAGTCAAAATGGACGCAAGTCAAACCTTAGAAAATTGCCGATACTGGGTAGGGCATAATGTTATACTCCTTCCAAAAATCTCTTAGAGTTAGTTCTGGGTCTGAATCAATGGCCTCAATAGCTTGATCGAGGCCATTGCTGTGAGTAGCGGTAAACTGTCATACGGCAGTATGCATCGGCCCGCCCAGCCCTCCCTGTTGCCAGACATACGGTTGTAAGTACGAGTGGTCGTATGTCGAGCAGGTCGTAAGTCGGATGGTAGGTGTATAGACACACTGTTATATCTGAAGCAAACAATGCAGCTCATAATAATCTGTACTTTCTTAACCAGACAGATGGTCAGTCTGTTGCACTAGACATTGTATTTTAAGTTATGTGTAAGTCAAGAACTGTTTTACTTGGAAAAAATTAATCTTAAATATGTTAAAGACCTTCTCAGGAGCAAGGTGATGATACTTCTTTTCTTCACTTAGCCCATGCGTAGACTATGAAACTTTCAGACTAGAGAAAAGATTAATAAATATGGTTATGAAAACAAGTTGTTTGAGGAATGCAAGAAAAGTAACATGTTTGAAGTTTGATTGTGGATTTTGAACAGTGAAATATACTGCAAGCTAACGTGTACATGAGCTGCTCTTTTGAACAATAGTGGTGGTACATGAGCTAAGTTACCTGACTTGTTTTTCACTGAATTTATTATCATTAAGACCTTAGTAGGATTAATTGGAGCCAGATAAAGGGAGTTTGGAAAACTTCCAGCAAGGTAGCCAATCGCTTGAGCATTGGTACTTGGGGCTTTGCTAGAAAGACTTGATCCTATGGTAGAGAAGAAATCATTTAATATATTGGCTATTTCAGCAGGCTGGATATAAGGTTCACTGAGTTTAGTTAGGACAATATCTTTGGTTTTGGTCAATTTCCAAGAGCCCAGGATTTGAGTGTGTATGTTCCAGGTCTTCTTCATATCACCTTTTATTTCATTGAACCTGCTGGCATAATAGAGTTGTTTAGATTTCCTTATTAGTGTGGTAATTACTGATGCATAGATTTTTGCTTGTTCTTTAGTTACCAATCCCAGTCTGTACTGTTTTTCATAGTTAAGTTTTTTATCAATTGACCTGAGGATGCTATTTAGTCTCTTTGCTGAGTTTTAATAGGACAATAGCTATTGTAGAGGCTTTGCATTTTTTTTTTGCAGAAAAATACTGACCTATTCGTCAATGACCCAGTCATCAGTAAACTGTGTGCCATTCAGCATAAATTACTGCTGTAGTGAAGTTATTTAATGATGTCTCATCATGGAGACGAAAAGAGATCATACTAGTATCGAGTGGTAGCTTACATATGTTGGTTATGAGGAAGTTGGGGTAATGATCAGTAGTATTGTCTGTGATCATCCCTGCTTTGAGGGGAGCTATTATATAAGTCCAGATATGGTCATTTGTGGATTCACTCATTTTGGTGATTCTTGTTGGCTTAGTTATAGATAGCATAAGCAAAGAATTATGCATGTTGTTGAGGAAGTCAGCTAATTGAGGGTCATCAACTTGAACAAGGTTAATGTTGAAGTCACCAGCAAGTATTAGGTGATGTTTAAGTGTTTATTAGTTATTAGGTTCTTTAGGGTGTTGCTAAAAGTGGGAATATTTGTATGAGGTAGTCTGTAGACTGCTTCAACTGTAACAGGAGTCTTTAAATGTTTGGTTACAAAATTAACAAATATATATTCACCATATTCATCACCAATACATGTTTAATTACTGCATATTAGTTCATTCTAGTAGTAGATGGCAAGCCCTCCCACCATTTGATCAGGCCTGTAGTTATGAATGGTTCTGTACCCAGGTAAAGTAAAGATCCCTGTTGTGTCATGTTTAAGCCAGGTTTCAGTAAGAATAATAAAAGAGATGTTAGCATTGAAATAATCTAGGAGCACTAGGAGGTGATCATAGTGCCTTCTCAGGGATCTAACATTGTAACTGAATATTGATACAGTGATCCCTCGTGTATCGGTCCATACCAGACCTGTCCGCCTGCCCGTGCTTGCGCGCCTCGCCGCACAGGACGCCAGTCTGTCATTGTTTACCATTGAGAGAACATTACCCAGCACGCTCTTTCAAACATTTCACAATAAATTTATTCTGTTTATTGCTCGTTTAGTGATTGTCACTGTGAAATAAGTCACCATGGGTCCAAAGAAGCTTCACAAGTCGATAAAGTGTAGCATTAACAGTGTAGCAATGGAAACAAGTCACTCTGTCTGACTTTTTTGGGTTATCCTAGGTTTTCTACACATATGCTGCTATGTATGATAATCTATGTATAACTGGATTTGTGTATACCTGAATAAACTTACTTACTTAAGTAAGTTAAGAGATTAATCGATAGAAAATGACGACAAGAAACTTAACTTTTCAATGTTTGAGGAATATAGGGACACTGACAAGAGCGCTGCCCTCTGCCACCATCTCCTCCAAGGTAAGTGTAAGTATTTCTTATTTATATAAGTGTGAATATTTCTTATTTATATAAGTGTGAATATTTCTTATTTATAAATTAAAGTGTAAATATTTCTTATTTATGAATTAAAGTGTAAATGTTTCTTATTTATAAATTATGATAAATAAGCTGTAGAGTTGATATTAATGTCATATTGAAGGATTATCTTGTCCTGCCTCCAAACAAACTCTCTCATATGCCAACAAGAGTCTTCAATAAAGGTAAAGTAAAGTAAAGTTTTATTTCATTGCAGATTACATAGGTATCGGTAGTTACAATGTAAATTGAGTGCAAGGAGAGCCACTGACATGCCATAGCATTAGGGGCAGCTTATTCTATTCCTTAAAGACTATGTACTTAATATTAGAGAAATTTATTGAGTTTATTCTAGTTAAAAATTATTTTCAAAATTACAATATGATGAAATTTTACTGTTTAAATTATTATATAATGATATTAGATTGTTACAGGTGTTAAGATTCTTGAATGATAATATGGAATTGAGATTATCTTAAGGAAAATAACATTGAGCATTTTTGACATTAACTTATAATATGAATAGGGGTAACATAATAGTAACATATTATTAAGAATTGAGATTATCGTATAGGAAAGTAATAATGAGCATTTTTCAAAGTAGTTTATAGTATGATCATTTAGTTTTGGGTGAGTAGGTGGTTTTTGAGTTGAGTCTTAAGTTGATTTTCAGACAAGATTATCTTAATATTTACTGGTAATGAATTCCAGATTCTGGGGCCCTTTATGTGCATAGAAATTTTACATAGGTTGATATGAACATGGGTATATCAAAAAGTGATCTGTGTCTTGTGTTGTAGTCATGGGTCCTATTAAAGTTGGTGAGGAGAATTTTGAGCAGAGGGTTTATATTAGAGTGTAAAGTTTTATATATGTAGTAGGCACAAGAGTAAGTATGAATGTTCTTTACGGTTAGTAGTTTGAGACTTTTGAATATTGGTGGAGTATGCTGTCTAGAGTGGGAATTTGTTATCATTCTGACTGCGGCCTTTTGTTGTGTTATGAGTGGTCTAAGGTGATTTAACATTGTTGATCCCCATGCACAGATTCCTTAGGTGAGATACGGGTAGATAAGTGAATGATATAGGTAAAACTTATTTAACCCTTTCAGGGTCCAAGGCCATTTTTGGAAGGGGTGCGCCAGTGTCCAAGAATTTAAAAAAAAAAATCTTATTTTTTCTTATGAAATGGTAGAGAATCTTTTTCTGAAGGTAATAAAACAAAAAGTACGAAATTTGATTGAAAATTGACAAAATTATGCTCTCGCGAATTTTGATGTGTCAGCGATATTTACGCATCGGCAAGTTTGCCGACTTTGACTCCCATTTTAAGCCAATTACATTATTCCAGTCGACCAAATTCTTAGCTATTTCACTAGTATTACTTCTATTCTATCGATTGAGCACAAGAAATCGCCCAGTCAACTGTTTCAACTACAAAATAAAGTGATTGGAAATTGGTAATTTAGCCAATTTAACTCAAAGTTCAGAATATTCAAAATTTCAAAATAGGGTGCAGAATAAATAATGCAGGCATTTCTGGCACTAAACTAACATTTCCTCTGTTCGTTAGTTACGTTTTCAGTCTTTACAAATGAATTCCATTTCGATTTTTTATTCACATAATGAATTTTTATTCAAACCAAAAAATGGAAGATTTACTCTTATGCAATATTGTAATAATTGTACAAATAATATCACCACATTTGTGAACATATATTAGACCCACCGGCTGGCGCGTATTAGACATGTGAGGTCATTTGTTTACTCTTGAACATCTGCAAAAATTTAACATTTTTGCTATTTTGAGCTCAGTTTCAAGCCATTTACAATACTAAAACCAATCAAAATCATCTCTATGTCTGTAATATATCTTCCATTCTATCAAATGAGACCAAGAAATTGCAAATACAACTATAAAAAGTAAACGAAAAAACACTGCAAAGTCGCTGTTTTAATTGAAAATTATGTTTTTTTTTTTTTCTCATTATGCACTGTGTGCTGCAGGATTTGTTTTATGTGGTGCACACTTACCACATAGATGTATTCTCTCATATCTAGGCCCAAATTTACCCCTCAAAGCTTATCTGAGTGAGCTGAGCTCATGACGTAGAACTACGGTTTGGACCCAGAACTCAAAGCCGTAGAACTATGCCACAGACCCTGAAAGGGTTAACTGTTCATTTGTCCATTATAATTAGTGCTTTATATTTATTTCTCATTGTTTTCTGTATGTAAAACTACAGTGGTCCCTCGGTTTTCGCCGAAAATTCGTTCCAGAATGCTGCTCAAGTGCCATTACCGAACGAATTTACTTCCTTAAGAAATAATGTCACGTAGGTTAGTCTATTTCAGACCCCCAAAAATACACTTGCAACAGCACTTACGAAAATACACTTACATAAATGTTCGAGTTTGGAGATGCACGAAAACCGAGGGACCACTGTATAGTATTTATTCTTTAAAAAAATGAATTTTTTGTGAATATTTTTTGGGTGGAAACGGATTAATTGTATTTACATTATTTCTTATGGGAAATAAGGTTTCGAGTTTCGAAGTTTTCGAGTTGAGGTCTAGCTCCTGGAATGGATTAAGACCGATAGTCGAGGGACCACTGTATATTCTTAGTGCTGCTGAGAACAGTGTTTGCTTGACTTTCTTTGTAGTAAAGACAGTTATTTTCAGAGGAGTATTGATTACCATTTTGATACAATAAGAGATTTTTATTGTAGTTGCATATGTGGTTTGATGTGTGAAAGAACAAGCACTCAAGAATTATAAAATCCCAAATTACTCTTGTTATTATTACTATTATTATTATTATCCATGGGGAAGTGGAGAACAATCCTTCCTCCATAAACCATGTGTGTCATAAGAGGAGACTAAAATTCCAGGATCAAGGGGCTACTAACTCCTCCTGTATACATTACTAAATGTAAAAAGAAAAAACTTTTGTTTCTTCTTCTTTGGGTCACCCTGCCTCAGTGGAAGATGTCCAGTGTGTTGAAATTTTTTATTATTATGCATTATTGTTATTCTTTCTTTCAACACAACAGCCATATCCCACTGAAGTAGGGTGGCCCAAAAAGAAAAATGAAAATTTTTCTTTTTAAACTTAGTAATGTATACAGGAGAAGGGTTAGTAGCCCTTGCTCCTGACATTTTAGTCGCCTCTTGCTCCTGACATTTTAGTCGCCTCTTACGATACGCATGGCTTACGGAGGAGGAATTCTGTTCCACTTCTCCATGGAGATAAGAGGAAATAAACAAGAACAAGAACTAGTAAGAAAATAAAAGAAAACCCAGAGGGGTGTGTGTGTATATACAGTGGAACCCCGGATTTCGTCAATAATTCTTTCCTGAAGGTTGTTTGAGTGGCGTTACTGAACGAATTTGTTCCCATAAGGACGAATGTAAATTAGATTAGTCCATTTCAGACCCCCAAAAATACACTTACATAATTGTTTGAGTTGGGAGCTGTACAAAATCCAGGGGTCCACTGTATATATATATGCTTGCACATGCATGTGTAGTGTAACCTAAGTGTAAGTAAAAGTAGCAAGATGTACCTGAAATCTTGCATGTTTATGAGACAGAAAAAAGACACCAGTAATCCTACCAACATGTAAAATAATTACAGGCTTCCAGTATACACTCACTTGGCAGGACAGTAGTGCCTCCCTGGGCAGTTGCTGTCTACCAACCTACTACCTATGATTATTGTTGTAGTTGTTGTTGTTGTTGTTGGGGTTTATAGGGCCACTGACAGCATACGCCGTATTGAGCCCTGCTGTCCAACGCTCGGAGAAGGAACCTCGACCAAAGTGGAAGGATGTTTGACTAATAACTGCGTATTATATGTCCCTAATGCGCCCTGAAGCCAGCAAGAATGTGCAGGTACAAGCCAATATCTCCTGACGGTCTGGAGGATCAAACCCCTCCCCATTAAGAAGGAGAGGTAGGGTTAAAGATTGCACCCCAAACATGTGCAAGGCCGCACGGAGAACAGTCCGTGCAGTGATAACGTGGGCACCACAGTAGGAAGTGTTCCACCGTCTCAGGCTGTGAGGGACACCACGGGCAGTACGGAGAGTCCATCATTCAAAGGCGGTGTAGATAAGCCACCAGTCATGAGTGCCCAACCCGGAGGCGAGTCAGTGCAACATCCACTAAGCGATTGGGATTGCAAGCCCAAGTGCAGGGACCATTGAAAGATCGGACAGAACAGAAAGGCCGAAGTAGAGAGGGAGCGTACCAGTTCCTTCTGCCATAAATGATAGATTTCCTTCCAAACAGTCCTTGTGAAATCACTGCGGCCCAGTTCAAGAGAGGTAATGGTAGGAAGTGCATGTGCGAGGGAGTCTGCTCGATCGGCCACTTCATTGCCCCAAATGCCAACATGGGCAGGTACCCACTGAAGGGAGATGCTCCAACCTGGACTCCGCAAAAAACATAGGATAAGAGACTGCGTCTGTTAGACAAGGACGCATAGGGACCGTGGACGGTCAGAACACAAACGTGCTAGGGAAGATTGGGAATCAGAGAAGAGAACCAAAGGCTGAGGAGGGAGGTGAGCAAAGACAAAAAACAAGGCCTGGTGAATGGCGATGAGCTCTCCTGCTAGGAATAAGTGAGCAGGGTCTAACCGCCAGGTTTGACTCAGAGAAAGATCAGCAAAGAATGCAGCAGATGTAGAAGGGGAGGAATTTCGTGCTAAGCCATCCATGTAGATGGAGAAGAAAGAACCATACGTGACAGCACGAAACTCTTCAAAGAGAATTGCAGTTATCTGGGAGTTTCCTGTTCCTAGAAGGCCAATCCAGGTGGATGTACCATGTCAGGTCCATCCAGGGAAGGACCGGGGAGTGAAGAGGGGAGGGAGTCACCACTGGTGCAGGGAGTGAAAGGTAGGACAAGGAATGTTGGGCCCTGGCCACAAAGGAAGGCTGAACCAAACGTGGAGGGACAGAGGCTGCCTCCCACACCCGTGGTGAGAGGTGGCATGGGTGAGTACAAGGCAGAGAGGCCATATGATGGAGCCGTAAACAGTTCCTCGCCATTCTCACTGACGAGAGAGGGACTATCCCAGACTCTGCTTCCAAGGCTGCAATGGGGGTAGAGGAGAACGCCCCCAGCAGCATACTGCGGATGGCCGAATTCTGGAAAATGTCCAGGCGGTGAAGAGAGGAGGAAGAGGCTGAGCCATACACCTCACTCCCATAGGCGAGTTTGCTGCGAACCATAGCTGTATAAAATTTAAAGAGGAGGTCTTGATCCGCTCCCACTTAGTGCCAGAGATCCAGTGCATGAGTGCAGTGCGGCGTGCACATGAGAGGTGGAGGGCTATTATGTGTTTCCTCCATGTCAAGAGTGGTACATCCAAGGTGACACCCAACCATCTATGAGAAGAGACCAACGGGATTGGTGTCTGACCCGATGAAACAGATGGAAGAGTAGAGAGGCGTCGTCTAGTGAAACATAAGAGCCGGGACTTGGCGACGCCGGGACTTGGCGACACTAACCTCCAAACCCCAGGTGGCAGCCCATGATGTTATGCACTGTAGGACATGCTGAAGGTTTTCCTGTCCAGCCAGCAAGGTAGTGGCACTGTACATAAGGGCCACGTCATCCGCATACACCAGGGTATGCATGCCCTGTATGGAAGGGAGATCCGACATTAATACAGAAAAAAGGAGTGGACTAAGAACGGATCCCTGGGGCACTCCCCAGTATATAGGACGGGGTGAGGACATCATGCCACCTACTGCAACCCGGAAGGTTCGCCCTTGTAAAAAGTTGTGCATCCAACAGAGGGGGGGCTCCTGCCAGCCCCATGCGAGCTAGCTTAAAAAGTATTGGCGTGTGAGATGCTGAATCAAATGCTCCACGCAGATCCAAAAAGACAGCCAGAAGGAACTCCCGGCTTTCAAATGAAGTATGCACTAGCTGAACAAATTGAAGCAAAGAGTCGAGGGTGGATCGACCCTCACGGAAGCCACTCTGGTTTTCAGGTAAGAGGCCATGTTCCTCAGTCCACCATGAGAGACGGGTGGCCACCAGTCTTTCCAACACTTTACCCAAGCAGGACAGTAAAGCAATGGGTCGGTAAGAGTCTGGTTGGGTATCATCTTTGCCTGGCTTCAGAATCGGAACCAGGAGAGAGTGCTTCCACACATCGGGGAAAACTCCTTTAGACCAGCTGGCATTGAAAACCTCCAGCATGGCATCTGTATAAGAGGTGCAAAAAGAAAGAGAAGAACAGGAAGAAGCCCATGATTCACGTTTTGCATGGAGGAGTGTTCGCCGACATAAAGTGTCAGCCCTTCGGTAGGCCAACTGTAGAGCCCTTGAAGGTTGGCGCCGCCACTGTGCCCACACCTTTCGACTTGCCTTCACTGCCTGGAGGCACTCATCATTCCACCATGGAACCCGGGGGTGTGAACGGGAGAAGCTCCCAGAAATACGAAATGAACGGGAGCCTGCCTCTAATATGGCTCCTTGAAGGGATGCGACAGCATCGTCCAACAGAGAGTCTTGAGGCAGGCTATAATCAAAGAGTGTGTTACTGTAGCTCGTCCAACCGGCCTGAGTGGTTTACCACCGTGGACAAATTGCTGTCACTGGCACTGCTGGGGCTCCATTGGTAGATACAGTGACAGGGAGATGATCACTCCCCATGAAGGGGACTACAGAAACAACGGCTGTAGTAAAATACCCACACCCAAGAACGAGGTCCAGGGTAGAAGCTCGCCCTGTGTAAGGATCCACTCTAGTCTCCAATCCTGGTGGTGTGAGCAACAAAAGGGAAGATGCAAGGAGGGCTTGGAACAAGGCCCTACCTGTGGGATTCACCAATCCCAAAGAAATGGATGGCTCCCAGAAATGGTGCCTAGCATTGAAATCCCCTATGACAAGTGCAGGACCACTGAGTTGCCCAAAGTAATGGGTAAACTCACTCTGTGTTACTGACCTGCCCGGATTGTAAATCAGGAGAAAGGTACACCACTGAGTGCCCAAGGCAACGTGCACGGCTAGAGTTTCTAACACCCCATTCTCATAGGTTCGGAGGGAAAGGATCATACTCTGGAGCTGGCTACACACAAGAAGAGCTAGGCCACCACCACCCCTTTCAAAGCGATCCCGACGATAAACAGTAAAACCAGACAGCCGAACAGAATGACAAGAATGTAACCATGTCTCAGAGAGGCCCACCATGAGCGACTGTACCTCAGCCAGATACTTCTGGAGGTCTGGGAGCTTCCCCAATATGGAACGAATGCTCCAGAGAAGAAAAATAGAGGAGCAGGAGTGAGTCACGTGTGCGAACTAAAAAGCCCGATGAGGCGAGGGAGAACCGAGAGACATGCAGTCACAAAAGAGGTGCCCTGTAGGAAGAAGTGAAGCACTTCCTCCACCAAATGGAGGACAGGATGAAGAAATAAAGCCCAGGCAGGCGAGAGTGAAACAGCGGAACCATCAATAGCGAAGGGTCCTGAAACGGGCAGGCTGGGGCTGAGGTTGAGGAGAAATGGAGGGGGAGGGGACTTCTGTGAAGAGTGAGGCTCTGGGTCAGGCAAGAGGTCCATTTGGACTAGGTGGGGTACCAAACTGCGAGTTGATTTTGAAGCTGCGCCACCTTGACGGGAGGATATGCGCCGTGAACGAGGAGCATGAGCAATAACTTCCGCAGTCTAAGCCGGATCTGAAGACACCTTGAGATGATGTTGCTCCGGAGGTGGGGAATCCTCTGAAGGTAGAGAGAGTTCTGCAAGAGCCGCAAAACGATTTGAAACAGGGACATTAGTCCTCACAGCTGCAGAGAACAGTTGACCCGGCCGCACTGGTGCTGGGGAGATGCCCTTAGTGGGGGGCGCTGGAGACAAAGGAGGCAAGGGCTGACAGACTGTGACTGGCTTTACGGACCACAGGCTGGAGTTACATTCATTGAGGGAAAGGGACTGGCCCCTGGCTGAGTTTGCCAAATCAAGAGCCTGGCGATATGCCGGGCAAGACTGGGACGTGACTTGTGGACCCCTTTACAAAAGTAGCATGAGGCTGGGCGGGTACAGCCAACACCGTCTTTGACTGCTGGGTGAAACCCACTACAGTTTGCAGGACAGCTCTCCATGCATAAAAAGGAAACATTTCCGACACCGAAGAAGAGGAAAAGTATAAGGAAGGACGGGAAACCTTAGATTGCCAAAAATTACAAATTGCGGGAGAGCACCTGATAAACATACACGAACTATATGAGACGGGGTAGGATGAGTCGAGAGGCTCCAAACCTCTCGCAAACCTAAGTCGTCCCCCCCACTCAAAACCAACTCAGAATGGATCTCCTCATCTGAGAGGGATGAGGAAATCGGTCCAATTCTACTGTAACAACAACCAGCAGCAAGGATTGAGGAGCGGACCTCCCAGCAGACTACATTCCACTTACCTAGGACATGGATGACATTAAGTGGTAAATTTCTGGCCAGAAAAGACTTACGATGTAGTCGGAGCCTTAGGGCAGTACCCCTACTGAGTTGCTGGATGCCCCCATCTATGCAGGCCTTGCCGAAAGGAGAGCCACTGATGGCATTAGTGACTTCCCGTGGGACGCACGAGAACCACCATCACATCTGGAGTAATGTGGGGTGGAGAAGGAGCACAGTCTAGACAAGAAGTTGGTTGGCATTTAGGGCTAGACAGGGGACTGGCTCCATCATCAACCTCAAGGGCCCATTTATAAATCCCATCAGGGGACACAATAGCGATATTATGGTCCAGAGGCGAAGAAACAGTTGTCAACTGAGTATGGGCCAGAGGGGATTCCCTTCCCATAGGGGCGAACGACATCCCAGTCGAACTCTCCAGAAATGGGTCAAACAACACCGCCTGATAGGAAGAAATTACTAAAAGCACACACACACAAGAAAAATACAGTGAAGAGCCTAAACAGGACTGTCACCACCAACAAACAACTGAGGAGCCTTCAGAAAGCACGTCTCGATCAGCTGAGTGACAACCACCAACTCCTATTGTTGTAGTTACTGGCGAAAACCGAAATCAACGAAAACTGAAACCATTTTCCCCATAAGAAATAATGTAAATCCAATTAATTCGTTCCAGACACCCAAAAGTATTAAAAAAAAAAATTTTTTTTAGCTTAACCCTTTGACTGTTTCGGACGTATATTTACGTCTTACGAGCCAATGTTTCGGACGTATTTAAACGCCTAAATTCTAGCGGCCTCAAATCAAGCAGGAGAAAGCTGGTAGGCCCACATGTGAGAGAATGGGTCTGTGTGGTCAGTGTGTGCAGTATAAAAAAAATCCTGCAGCAAGCAGTACATAATGAGAAAAAAAAAACTCTGACCGTTTTTTTTAATTAAAACGCCGTCTTTGAGGTGTATTTTCGTATAGTATTTATGGTTGTATTCTCTTTTTCATGGTCTCATTTGATAGAATGGGAAACATATTACAGGAATAGAGATGATTTTGATTAGTTTCATGATGTAAACGATCTTGAAATTGAGCTCAAAGTAGCGGAAATGTTCGATTTTGCCAATGTTCAAAGTAAACAAATCACACCATGCGTCCAATACACATCAACTGGTGAGTCTAATATTCTTTCACAAGTGCACAGATATTATTTATACAGTTTTTACAATAATGCAATAGTCTGCATAACAATAAATCTTCTATTTTTTGTATGAATAAAAAATCAAAATAGAAAGCAAGAGTAATGTAAGAGGGGCCTAAAGACATGACTAATGAACAGATAACATCTTATTTTAGTGCTAGGGATGTCTGCATTGTTTATTCTGGACCCTATTTTAAAATTGACATCTTTTTTATTTTGCATGAAATTGGCGAAATTGCCATTTTCTGACCACTTTATTGGGTAGTTGAAATCGGTAAATTGGTGATTTCTTGTACTCTATCGATAGAACAAATGGAGTTCTAAAGAAATAGCTATGAGTTTGGTTGACTGTCCCAATGGAATTGGCCTAAAATAGGGCTCAAAGTCGGCAAAATCGCCGATGCGTATATATCACTGACATCGCTAACTTTGCGAGAGCGTAATTCCGTAAGTTTTTAATCAAATTTCATACTTTTGGTGTCATTACAATCGGGAAAAGATTCTCTATCATTCCATAAGAAAAAATAATTTATTTTTTTTTCCAAAATTTTCCGACATAGAATGACAGTTTCAGAATGGGGCCTCCGACAGTCAAAGGGTTAAATATAGATTTACATGCAGAAAAAAATGAACATTCAACATGACACTTACCTTTATTGAAGACTCTTGTTGGTGTATGGAAGACAGGGAGGAGGGGAGAGGTTATTCTTTGGTAGGGGAATCCCCCTCCGTAAGGACTTTAGGTACCAAGTCCTTATCCGAAGTCACTTCCCTTTTTTTCTTTTACTGCCACTAGGACCAGCTTATGAGTCACTGGACCCCTGTCGCTCAAAAAATTGGTCCACAGAGCTCTGTTTCTGGTGTCTCTTTAAAATTTCCCTAAAATGGGACATGGCATTTCATTGTAAACGTTGCTGGCACGGATTGCAACAGCCGTTCCTCCACAAATGTTTACACCCTACTCCACATTGCACAAATCTCCTTAATCTCTGAAGAAGGCACCTTCTTCCATCTCTCTTCCTCCTCCTGTGAAGCAATTTCCTCAGATATGCTCTGTTGCTGTTGCAGATGAAGCTCTTGCAGCTCTTCAGTGGTTAGCTCTTCATTGTGGTCCTCCACCAACTCTTCCACATCCTCACCACTCACATCCAACCCCGTGGAATTCCCCAGTGCCACAATACTTTCCTCAACAGGCAGAGGGTCAACAGGGTCAGCCCCAAACCCTTCAAAATCTTTCTCTTGTACACAATCTGGCCACAATTTTCTCCAAGCAGAGTTCATCGTCCTGGAAGTCACTCCCTGCCAAGCCTTATCTATAAGGCTTATGCAATGGAAGATATTGAAGTGACCCCTCCAGAACTCTCTTAGGGTCAATTTAGTGTCTGAGGTCACATCAAAGTACCTTTGAAACATTGCTTTGGTGTACAGTTTTTTGAAGTTTGCAATAATCTACTGGTCCATGGGCTGGATGAAAGGAGTGGTGTTAGGAGGCAAGAACTTCACTGTTACAAAACTGAATTCCTTAGACAATTGGTCTTCCAAGTCTGGAGGATGAGCAGGAGCATTGTCCATTAACAGAAGGCTCTGGAGTGGCAATTTATTTTCCAGGAGGTATTTTTTCACACTCGGGCCAAACACTTCATTGAACCATTCCAGGAAAATTTCCCTCGTGACCCATGCCTTACTGTTAGCCTTCCACATCACACACCATTTACTCTTGACGACACTGTTTTTCTTGAACACTTTGGGATTTTCAGAGTGATACACCAGTAAAGGCTTCACTTTGAAGTCCCCACTAGCATTACCACAGAACAAGAGAGTAACCCTGTCTTTCATAGGCTTGTGTCCTGGCAGTGCCTTTTCCTCCTGCGTGTTGTAAGTCCTCTTTGGCATTTTCTTCCAAAAGAGGCCTGTTTTGTCACAAATGAACACTTGTTGGGGGACAAATTTTTCATCCTCTACATAGTCTTTGAATTCCTGCATGAATTTTTCAGCCGCATGTTTGTCTGAACTGGCAGCCTCACCATGCCTTAGAACACTGTGTATGCCACTTCACTTCTTGAATTTTTTGAACCAGCCTTTGCTGGCCTTAAATTCACTAACATCAGCACTCGTTCCAGGCATTTTCTTTATGAAATCGTCATGCAACTGCCTTGCCTTTTCGCAAATTATCGGCTGCACAATACTATCTTCCGCTAACTGTTTTTGGTAGATCCACACCAACAACAATTTCTCCACGTCTTCAATTGTTTGTGATCTCTGTTTTGTTATCACATTTACCCCTTTTGCAACATCAGCTTCCTTGATTTCTTTTTTCTTTGCCACAATGGAACTGATGGTTGATGGGGGCTTCCCGTACATCCTTCTGAGGTCGGCCACATGTATGCCACTATCATATTTTTCTATGATTTCTTTCTTTAATTCTACAGTGTTCCTTACTTTCTTTACCAAAGGACTGGTACTAGGAGCTTTCTTTTTGCCCATGGTGGCTTATTTAGCAGTCACACACAATAAACAAGTGCCAAAAACAATGGATATTGATCAATGTTTTGTATGACCTCGCAGGATATTGTTCACTCACCGAGAAACAACACGACACTGCCTGAGAATGTGTGTGGTGGAGGCTTTTTGTGTGCGGTTGGGGCACTCAGATAGATACCATACCAACAACGAAAACCAAGTAAATCAATGAAAACGGAGGCAATATTTTAACGAAAAAAGTCGGCGATAACTGAAATCAACGAAAACAGAGATCAATGAAAACCGAGGGTCCACTGTATTATTATTATTATTATTTTATTATTATTATTTTTATTATTATTTCCTGACTGGTATCTTCCCAATCCATGAAAATAAAACACAGGTTTGACATGATAATTAGTATAATTTTTTTACAGCTACAGGAGCAGAGCTAAGTTTGAGGTGTCTTTTCTTCAGTACATAGGTTACAGCTATTGTAGCACATGCTACATTTTTTTAGACCATTGCATTCTTTTAACACTTTTGTCTGTGATGAAACAGATGCGATACTGTACTAACATAGTTTTTATTACAGTGGACCTTCTGTTTTCGTGAGGCTCTGTTTTTGTGAATTTCCGTTATCGGCGACTCTTTTCGTCAAAATATAGGCTCTGTTTTCGTGACTTTCCTCTTTTTTCGTCGGTCGTACAGAACACATCCGATTGGCCCCACGCACACAAAGCCTCCCACACACGCATTCTGAGTCAGTCTGGCATTGTTTCTTGGTGAGGTCATACGAAACATTTCATAATAATCCATTGTTTTTTGCGCTTGTTTATTGTGTGTGACTGCTAAATAAGCCACCATGGGCCCAAAGAAAGCTCCTAGTGCCAGCCCTATGGTAAAGAAGGTGAGAAACATGATAGAATTCAAGAAAGAACTCATAGAAAAGTACCTAAGTGGAGGAGGAAGAGAGAGGGGAGAATGTGCCTTCTACGATATGTACGATACTAAAGCAGCAGGAGTCTATAAAGCCTATAGTGCCAGCCAGTGATAAAGTGTAGCATTAACAGTGTAGCAAGTAAGTTAAGCGATTAAGCGATAGAAAAAGGATAACACGAAACTAACTCCAATGTTGTTGGAGGTATATAGGGCCACTGACAACATATCCACCCTCTGCCAGCATCTCCTCCAAGGTAAGTGTAAATATTTCTTATTTATAAAGTGTAAATATTTCTTATTTATAAATCAAACTGTAAATATTTCTCATTTATAAATTACGTACATTGTTTCAGTGTGACTAGTGGCCACCACTACTATATGGCTCATGCTGTCAGTGGCCCTGATAAACCCAACAACAACAACAGCACCACCACCACTCGTCACATACGTAATGACATATTTTATTTATTCTGGAGTATATATCATGTTCTATGTTATTAATATTGTTTATGTCATATTAGATGAATTGTGATAGATAAATAAGCCATAGAGTTGATATTGAAGCATTTTGTCATGTCTCCAAACAATAAACTCGCCTCCCTCTGGTGCAAATTAATTAGATTTACTTTATTTCTTATGAGGAAAATTATTTAAGTTTTTGTGATTTTCGGCTTTCATCAGACACTCTGGAACAGATAAATCACAAAAACGGAGGGTCCACTGTACTTTGATGCACTGGAAGTAAAGAGGGGAATGTATGAGAGTATAGTTATACCAACACTCTTATATGGGTGTGAAGCATGGGTGATGAATGTTGCAATGAGGAGAAGGCTGAGTCACACACAATAAACAAGCGCAAAAAACAATGGATTATTATGAAATGTTTCGTATGACCTCACCAAGAAACAATGCCAGACTGACTCAGAATGCTTGTGTGGGAGGCTTTGTGTGCGTGGGGCCAATCGGATGTGAAGAAGTCATGTCTGAGGTCAATGTGTGGTGTGAATATAATGCAGAGAATTCGGAGTTTGGAAATTAGGAGGAGGTGCGGGATTACCAAAACTATTATCCAGAGGGCTGAGGAGGGGTTGTTGAGGTGGTTCGGACATGTAGAGAGAATGGAATGAAACAGAATGACTTCAAGAGTGTATAAATCTGTAGTGGAGGGAAGGCAGGGTAGGGGTCGGCCTAGGAAAGGTTGGAGGGAAGGGGTAAAAGAAGTTTTGTGTACAAGGGGCTTGGATTTCCAGCAAGCATGCGTGAGCGTATTTGATAGGAGTGAATGGAGACAAATGGTTTTTAATACTTGACGTGCTGTTGGAGTGTGAGCAAAGTAACATTTATGAAGGGATTCAGGGAAACCGGCAGGCCGGACTTGAGTCCTGGAGATGAGAAGTACAGTGTCTGCACTCTGAAGGAGGGGTGTTAATGTTGGAGTTTTATAACTGTAGTGTAAAGCACCCCTCTGGCAAGACAGTGATGGAGTGAATGATGATGAAAGTTTTTCTTTTTCGGGCCACCCTGCCTTGGTGGGAATCGGCCGATGTGTTAATAAAAAATAAAAATATAGAATGATTCAGCTGAAATTACAATTTGTATGATTGCTGATGTTATGAATGAAAAGAAGTTGGATGTCCTGGGGGTAGGTGAGTTTCAATGGGGAGAAATAAATGGGATTAAGTCAGGAGTATCTGAGAGAGTTAGCGCTAAGGAAGGGTGTAGCAATAATGTTGAAGGATCAGTTATGGAAGGAGAAGAGAGACTATAAATGTATAAATTCAAGGATTATGTGGGTCAAAGTAAGGGTTGGATGTGAAAAGTGGGTCGTAATAAGCGTGTATGCACCTGGAGAAGAGAGGAGTGAGAGAGATTTTGGGAGATGTTAAGTGAATGTATAGGAACTTTTGAACCAATTGAGAGAGTAATTGTGGTAGGGGACCTAAATGTAAGAGAAACGTTTAGAGAGGGTGTGGTAGGTAAGTTTGAAGAGCCATGTGTAAATGATAATGTGAGCGCTTTTATTGAACTTTGTATAGAAAGTGGTTCAGTTATAGGTAATACATACTGTATTTTAAGAAAAAGAGGATAAATAAGTATACAAGATACTGCAAGAAGCCCCTATCACGTGCTTTTAACATCCTATGGAGAGGGAGCATGGACACTGGGGTCGTCCCGCAGTTACTAAAAACAACAGACATAGCCCCACTCCACAAAGGCGGCAGTAAAGCAATGGCAAAGAACTACAGACCAATAGCGCTAACGTCCCATATCATAAAAATCTTTCAAAGGGTTCTAAGAAGCAAGATCGCCACTCATCTAGATAACCATCAATTACACAACCCAGGGCAGCAGGTCGCTCCTGTCTGTCCCAACTACTGGACCACTACGACAAGGTCCTGGATGCTCTAGAGGACAAACAGAATGCAGATGTTATATACACAGACTTTGCAAAAGCCTTTGACAAGTGTGACCATGGTGTGATAGCACACAAAATGCGTAATAAAGGAATAACAGGAAAAGTTGGTAGATGGATCTATAATTTCCTAACAAGTAGAACACAAAGAGTAGTAGTCAACAGAGTAAAGTCTGAGGCAGCTACGGTGAAAAGCTCTGTTCCACAAGGCACAGTACTCGCTCCCATCCTGTTCCTCATCCTTATATCGGACATAGACAGGGATATCAGCCACAGTGCCGTGTCTTCCTTTGCAGATGACACCCGAATCTGCATGACAGTGTCCACCATTGAAGACACTGCAAGACTCAAGCAGACATCAACCAAATCTTTAAATGGGCTGCAGAAAACAATATGAAGTTCAATGATGAGAAATTTCAATTACTCCGATATGGAAAACGTGAGGAAATTAAAATCTCATCGGAGTATAAAACAAATTCCAACCACACAGTAGAGCGAAAAAATAATGTCAAAGACCTGGGAGTGATCATGACAGAGGATCTCACCTTCAAGGACCATAACACTGTAGCAATCGCATCTGCCAGAAAAATGACAGGATGGATAATGAGAACCTTTAAAACCAGGGATGTCAAGCCCATGTTGACACTTTTCAGGTCGCTTGTTCTATCTAGGCTGGAATATTGCTGCACACTAACTGCACCTTTCAAGGCAGGTGAAATTGCTGACCTAGAAAATGTACAGAGAACCTTCACGGCAAGCATAACTGCAATAAACCACCTCAATTACTGGGAACGCTTGAAGTTCCTAAACCTGTACTCCCTGGAACGCAGGCGGGAGAGATACATTATTATATACACTTGGAAAATCCTAGAGGGATTAGTACCAAACTTGCACACGAGTGTCACTCCCTACGAAAACAAAAGACTCGGCAGACGATTTAACATCCCCCAATGAAAAGCAGGGGTGCCACTAGCACGTTGAGAGACAACACAATAAGTGTCAGGGGCCCAAGACTGTTCAACTGCCTCCCAGCATACATAAGGAGGATTACCAATAGACCCCTGGCTGTCTTCAAGCAGGCACTGGACAGGCACCTAAAGTCAGTGCCTGACCAGCCAGGCTGTGGTTCGTACGTTGGACTGCGTGTGGCCAGCAGTAACAGCCTGGTTGATCAGGCTTTGATCCAACATGAGGCCTGGTCACAGACCAGGCCACAGGGGCATTGACCCCTGGAACTCTCTCCAGGTAAACTCCAGGTAAACTCCAGGTAATGACAGTAGTTTGTTGGACTACGTATTGGTAGATAAAAGACTGTTGAGTAGACTTCAGAATGTACATGTTTATAGAGGGGCCACAGATATATCAGATCACTTTTTAGTTGTAGCTACAGTGAGGGTAAAATGTAGATGGGATACAAGGAAAATAGAAGCAGCAAGAGAGAGGTGAAGGTTTATAAACTAAAAGAGGAGGCAGTTAGGGTAAGATATAAACAACTAGATAGATGGGCTAGTGAGAGTATAGGCAATGGGGTCAAAGATGAATGGGGTAGGTTTAAGAATGTAGTGTTAGAGTGTTCAGCAGAAGTTTGTGGTTACAGGAAAGTGGGTGCAGGAGGGAAGAAGAGTGATTGGTGGAATGATGATGTAAAGAGAGTAGTAAGGGAGAAAAGGTTACCATATGGGAGATTTTTACAAAGTAGAAGTGATGCAAGGAGGGAAGAGTATATGGAGAGAAAAAGAGATGTTAAGAGAGTGGTGAAGCAATGTAAAAAGAGAGCAAATGAGAGAATGGGTGAGATGTTATCAACAAATTTTGTTGAAAATAAGAAAAAGTTTTGGAGTGAGATTAATAAGTTGAGGAAGCCTAGGGAACAAATGGATTTGACAGATAGAAATAGGAGAGGAGAGTTATTAAATGGAGAGTTAGAGGTATCGGGAAGATGGAGGGAATATTTTGAGGAATTATTAAATGTTGATGAAGATAGGGAAGCTGTGATTTCGTGTATAGGACAAGTAGGAATAACATCTTGTAGGAGTGAGAAAGAGCCAGTTGTGAGTGGGGGGGAAGTTCATGAGGCAGTGGGTAGATTGAAAGGGGGTAAGGCAGCTGGGATTGATGGGATAAAGATAGAAATGTTAAAAGCAGTTGGGGATATAGTTTTGAAGTGGTTGGTGCTATTATTTAATAAATGTATGGAAGTGGGTAAGGTACCTAGGGATTGGTAGAGAGCGTGCATAGTTTCTTTGTATAAAGGCAAAGGGGACAAAAGAGAGTGCAGAAATTATAGGGGAATAAGTCTGTTGAGTACACCTGGTAGAGTGTATGGTACAGTTATTATTGAAAGAATTAAGAGTAAGATGGAGAGTAGGATAGCAGATGAACAAGGAGGCTTTAGGAAAGGTAGCAGGTGTGTAGACCAAGTGTTTACAGCGAAACATATAGGTGAACAGTATTTAGATAAGGGTAAAGAGGTTTTTGTGGCATTTATGGATTTATAAAAGGCATATGACAGGGTAGATAGGGAGGTATTGTGGCAGATGTTGCAGGTGTATGGAATAGAAGGTAGGTTACTGAAAGAAGTGAAGAGTTTTTACGAGGATAGTGAGGCTCAGGTTAAAGTATGTAGGAGAGAGGGAGATTATTTCCCAGTAAAAGTAGGCCTTAGACAAGGACGTGTGATGTCACCATGGTTGTTCAATGTATTTATAGATGGGGTTGTAAGAGAAGTGAATGCACGGGTGTTGGCAAGAGGTGTGGGGTTAAAAGATAAAGAATCTAACACAAAGTGGGAGTTGTCACAGTTGCTCTTTGCTGATGACACTGTGCTTTTGGGAGATTCTGAAGAGAAGTTGCAGAGGTTGGTGGATGAGTTTGGTAGGGTAAGTAAAAGAAGAAAATTAAAAGTGAATACGTATAGGAAAGAGTAAGGTGATGAGGATAACAAAAAAATTAGGTGATGAAAGATTGGATATCAGATTGGAGGGAGAGAGTATAGAGGAGGTGAATGTATTCAGATATTTAGGAGTGGACATGTCAGCAGATGGGTCTATGAAGGTTGAGGTGAATCATAGAATTGATGAGGGGAAAAGGGTGAATGGTGCACTTAGGAGTCTGTGGAGACAAAGAACTTTGTCCGTGGAAGCAAAGAGGGGAATGTATGAGAGTATAGTTATACCAACATTCTTATATGGGTGTGAAACATGGGTGGTGAATGTTGGAACAAGGAGAAGACTGGAGGAAGTGGTGATGTCATGTCTGAGGGCAATGTGTGGTGTGAATATAATGCAGAGAATTCGTAGTTTGGAAATTAGGAAGAGGTGCGGAATTACCAAAACTATTATCCAGAGGGCTGAGGAAGGGTTGTTGAGGTGGTTCGGACATGTAGAGTGGATGGAACGAAATAGAATGACTTCGAGAGTGTATAAATCTGTAGTGGAGGGAAGGCCTAGGAAAGGTTGGAGGGAGGGGTTAAAGGAGGTTTTGTGTGCGAGGGGCTTGGACTTCCAGCAAGCTTGCGTGAGCGTATTCGATAGGAGTGAATGGAGACAAATGGTTTTTAGGATTTAATGTGCTGTTGAAGTGTGAGCAAGGTAACATTTATGAAGGGATTCAGGGAAACCGGCAGACCGGACCTGAGTCCTGGAGATGGGAAGTACAGTGTCTGCAGCTCTGAAGGAGGGGTGTTAATGTTGCTGTTTTATAACTGTAGTGTAAGAGTGTAAGCAAGAAAGTGATGGAGTGAATGATGATGAAAGTTTTTCTTTTTCGGGCCACCCTGCCTTGGTGGGAAACAGCCGATGTGTTAATAAATAAATAAATAATATTATTCATTTACAGATAAATAATCTGTGATGTATTTTACAGACCAGACCTCTGGAGAGGTGGCCAAGCATTGTTATGAGAGTGTCAGATCGCAGCAATGAACACGCTCTGTTGGATCACGTTGTTCATTTCTTTGATCAACAAGTTAGTATATCATAATTACATTTGTTGTATTATTGAATGCTTGCATAAAAGTCGTACAGATCACAATCATATTTGGATGTTTGCATGAAACACAGAAAGATTCATCAAATCAAATATTTATTTATACAAATAAGTACGCACACACAGGAAGTGGAGCATTATTGGAATAATGTGCAAATTAATATTTTAACAAATTCCATAGGGAGATTACTCAAAATACTAAAAAATAATTTTATGTATTTACAGATTGGATCAACATACTTCTTATGCAGAGTTGAGCCTAGAATAACCTTTGTTGCCATATTTGATAGTAAAAAATCTGAAAAAGACAGTTATATCAGAGATTTTATATATGATTTAGTAATGCAACTAAGATGCAATAAAGTGTTTGCAAACCTAAAACCCAAATAGTTAGGGCACATCTCATTAGATTTCTGAAATTTTGAAATGGTTGGAAAAAGTAATCATCAATTCTGTTTTATATTTAAAAGTTACCTCTATACAAGTTTTATATCACCACTCTATGTATACTGATTTATATTCTTTTGTTATTATTTGTGCATTTTGACACTATTCTGTACATAAACTGAGGATGTATCGAGCTCAGCTATTGATTGGTAAGCTACTGGCAAGCTCTTAACCATGCTCAAGTGTTATGATCTTTGTAGTGAACTTTTTTTTTTTTTTTTTTCAACAAGTCGGCTGTCTCCCACCGAGGCAGGGTGACCCAAAAAGAAAGAAAATCCCCAAAAAGAAAATACTTTCATCATCATTCAACACTTTCACCACACTCATACATAATCACTGTCTTTGCAGAGGCGCTCAGATACGACAGCTGAGAATAGTCCCTCCCAGCTGTCCCTATCCCAGACCCCTCCTTTAAAGTGCAGGCATTGTACTTCCCATTTCCAGGACTCAAGTCCAACTAAATCAATTAACTGGTTTCACTGAATCCCTTCACAAAATGTTACCCTGCTCACACTCCAACAGATCGTCATGTCCCAAAAACCATTCGTCTCCATTCACTCCTATCTAACACGCTCACACATGCTTGCTGGAAGTCCAAGCCCCTCGCCGACAAAACCTCCTTTACCCCCTCCCTCCAACCTTTTCTAGGACGACCCCTACCCCGCCTTCCTTCCCCTACAGATTTATACGCTCTCCAAGTCATTCTATTTTGATCCATTCTCTCTAAATGACCAAACCACCTCAACAACCCCTCTTCAGCCCTCTGACAAATACTTTTAGTAACTCCACACCTTCTCCTAATTTCCACATTCCAAATTTTCTGCATAATATTTACACCACACATTGCCCTTAGACAGGACATCTCCACTGCCTCCAGCCTCCTCCTCGCTGCCGCACTTGCAACCCATGCTTCACACCCATATAAGAGTGTTGGTACCACTATACTTTCGTACATTCCCTTCTTTGCCTCCATGGATAACGTTTTTTGTCTCCACAGATACCTCAACGCACCACTCACCTTTTCTCCTTCATCAATTCTATGGTTAACCTCATCCTTCATAAACCCATCCGCTGACACGTCAACTCCCAAATATCTGAAAACATTTACTTCTTCCATAATCCCTCTCTCCAATGTGATATCCAATTTTTCTTTATTTAAATCGTTTGATACCCTCATCACCTTATTCTTATCTATGTTCACTTTCAACTTTCTACCTTTACACACTCTCCCAAACTCGTCCACTAACCTTTGCAACTTTTCTTTAGAATCTCCCATAAGCACAGTATCATCAGCAAAAATTAACTGTGCCAACTCCCATTTTGCATTTAATTCCCCGTAATTTAATCCCACCCCTCCCCAACACCCTAGCATTTACTTCTTTTACAACCCCATCTATAAATATATTAAACAACCATGGTGACATTACACATCCCTGTCTAAGACCTACTTTTACCGGGAAGTAATCTCCCTCTCTCCTACACACCCTAACCTGAGCCTCACTATCCTCATAAAAACTCTTTACAGCCTTCAGTAACTTACTACCTATTCTATACACTTGCAACATTTGCCACATTGCTCCCCTATCCACTCTATCATATGCATTGTGAACTAACACCCATAATTAGGTGATATCAAATTTGACTGTACCTTACTAGTTAGTTACCCACCTGTTTGAATATCTTTGTAAATAAGCTTGCCAACTCATAAGGTAGTTACAACATTGTAGCCACAATCATCATTTACTTAGTTGTAATATACATACAGTAGATCTTATGTACAGTATTATAAACCAAAAATCATGAAAGGATATTTTTTAACTTTAATTTTTGTCATCAGATACTTATAGTGAGCCATACATTTAGGTAAGAATATACTGTGTGTATGGATGTGTACTCACCTATTTTGAGTGGGACTTGCACATGAGTAAGTGGATTTATCAGAGCTTATTGTGTTAGTAGAACTAAAGTGGGTTGGGTAGATATTCTGTTAGTGGGTTGGATTTGGGTGGTAATTTCATAGTCTTCCATCACCTTTTTAACAACACAAAGGATTGGCAGTGTGTGTGCATAGTTCTGTTTTATAAGGGAAAAGAAGACAAGAGGTAAAGTTTATGGTGGAATTATTACTGAAAGGATTAAGGATAGAACATAAGAATGGAGTAGCACTGCAGCAAGTCTACTGGCCCATACTGCAGGTCCTTTTCAGATTCAGCTCTTGCCACCCATATACAGTGGACCCTCGCTATTCGAACACTCCAAAACTCACCCTCATTCCAGAATGCTGTTCAAGTGCTGTTACCAAACAAATTTATTCCCATAAGGAATGATGTAAATTAGATAAGTCCATTTCAGACTCCCAAAAATACACTTATAAATGCACTTACAATAATAAACTTACATAAAAGGGTGAGTTTTGGAGTGTTCGAATAGCGAGGGTCCACTATTTGTTCATCCTATTCACAAATCTACCCAAAGAATTAAGAGGAGGATTTAGGAAAGGGTAGGGGATGTGTTTATAAAGAGCTTACATTAAAGAATATAGGTGAGCAATCCTTAAATAAGGGTAAAGAACTGTTTGTTGCATTTTTTGGATTGAGAAAAGGCGTATGATAAGTTTGGATAGGAGACCCATGTGGCAGATGTTGCAAATGTACGAATTAGGAGACAGGTTACAAAAAGCATTTACTGTATTTTACGGTGAACAAGGTTCTCCAGTGTCGAGGACACCCCCTGCTCCCCCAATTCTGACTTGACTACCTCGCATTAGTATTAAGATTAAATAAAAATGTACCACAGTTAACCACTACTATCTTGTCTAGTTTTAAGTAGTTACTATGTACCATTATCTGTCTAGTTTTAAGTACATAATTTCTATGTATTAGGATTAGTCTGCCCAAAATGCCCTGGCATGATAGTGGCTTTCTTTGTACTTAGCAAACCAAAATTGTAATTACACATTGTAACCTTTACAAAGAAATAAAGCTTTGCTTTACTTTACTTTACTTAAGCCTGAGGCTTTACATGTAAAAACATACTTGTTGATGGTTCGTTCTGCAGTTGTTTACCACTGACACAGCTGACTGGCAGGGTTGCCAAATGAAATTTTCAAATAGTGCTAGACTCTTGCCTAAAACAAGCTAAAAATGTGCTAAATTTAAGTGAAACGGCATTAAAAAAATGTGACAGTATACAGGTGAGTATTCTAGATCTGCTAAATCCCAATCCCAATCCAGAACTGTCAGCAAAATGTTTTTTGCAGAGTTAACTTAAATGGTCAACTAATCATAATGAGCAATGCTCAGCAATGAACAAAGACATACAGTGGATCCCCGGATTACGATGGCGTCGGATTACGATAAATTCGGAAAACAATACATTTTTCCATAAAAATAATGGTTCGGTAAACGATGATCCGCTCGGAAAACGCTATTCGTCTTGGATGCGTACTCGTGCCCTGGGACGGCACACCCCTCCATTCAGAGTCAGTGTGCCATTGTTTACCAGCGAGTGAGCGCCACCCCTACCACCCACGCATTCATACCATACATTTTGTCATTATTCCATTGTTTTTAGTGCTTGCAACTGCTGAATAAGCCAACCATGGGCCCAAAGAAAGCTCCTAGTGCCAGCCCTGTGGTAAAGGGCTGAGAGGGGAGAATGTGTCTTCTTAAGTGATTCAGTGATTCTACGATATGTTATGATACTAAAGCAGCAGGAGTTGATAAAGGCTATAGCACCAGCCAGCGATAAAGTGTAGCGTTAACAGTGTAGCAAGTAAGTCATTCTAGAGTATATGTTATGTTTCTATGTTATTAATATTGTTTATTATGTCATATTAGATGAATTGTGATAGATAAATAAGCCATAGAGTTTATATTAGTGTCAGTTTGAAGGACTATCTTGTCCTGTCCACAAACACACACCCCTGTCACCGGCACAATTCCAAACATTCGCCAGAAACAGAACTCTCTGGAACACTTTTTTGAGCAACAGGGGTCCAGTGACTCTCAAGGTGCTCCTAGTGGCATTAACCCTTTGACTGTCGCAACCCCTAATCCTGAGTGCTCTCCTGTTGTCGCAAAATTTTCGGAAAAAAAAATAATTATTTTTTCTTATGAAATGATAGAGAATCTTTTCCCGATGGTAATGACAACAAAAGTATGAAATTTGATGGAAAACTTACAGAATTATGCTCTCGCGAAGTTAGTGATCTCGGCGATATATACGCATCGGCAATTTTGCCGACTTTGAGCCCTATTTTCGGCCAATTCCATTGTTCCAGTCGACCAAACTAATAGCTATTTCTTTAGAATTCCATTTGTTCTATCGATTGAGTACAAGAAACCACCAATTTACCGATTTCAACTACCCAATAAAGTGGTCAGAATTTGGCAATTTGGCGAATTTCATGCAAAATAAAAAAGTTGTCAATTTCAAAATAGGGTCCAGAATAAACAATGCAGACATTCCTGGCACGAAAATAAGATGTTATCTGTTCATTAGTCACGTCTTAAGGCCCCTCTTGCATTCTATTTTGATTTTTTATTCACACAAAAAATAGAAAATTTACCGTTATGCAGACTATTGCATTATTGTAAAAATGGTATAAATAATATCAGTGCACTTGTGAAAGAATATTAGACTCACCAATTGATGTGTATTGGGCGCATGGCATGATTTGTTTACTCTTGTACATTAACAGAAATTGAACATTTCCAATACTTCGAGCTCAATTTCAAGGTCGTTTTCATCATGAAACTAATCAAAATCATCTATATTTCTGTAGTATGTTTTCCATTCTATCAAGTGTGACCATGAAAAAGAGAATGCAACCATAAATGCTCTATGAAAATACACCTCAAAGACGGCGTTTTAATCCAAAAACACAGTCAGAGTTTTTTTTTCTCTCATTATGCACTGCGTGCTGCAGGATTTTTTTTATACTGCGCGCACTGACCACACAGACCCATTCTCTCATATGTGGGCCTACCAGCTTTCTCCCGTTTGATTTGAAGCCGCAAGAATTTACGCGTCTTAATACGTCCGAAACAGTGGCTCGTAACACGTATATATACGACCGAAACAGTCAAAGGGATAAAAAACAAAGAAGGGAAGTAACCCAGGAAGAGGACTTGGTACCTGAAGTGTTAATGGAAGGGGATTCCCCTTCCAAACACATCAATACACAATACACATCAACCACCCAGGGAGGTACTACCATCCTGCCAGGTGACTGTGAAACAGAAACCTGAAACTGTTTTACATGATGGTAGGATTGCTGGTGTCTTTTTTCTGTCTCATAAACATGCAAGATTTCAGGTACGTCTTGCTACTTCTACTTACACTTAGGTCACACAAGGCAAACATGTACACGTTTATGTATACACACTCATCTGAGTTTTCTTTGATTTTATCTTAATAGTTCTTGTTCTTATTGCTTTTCCCTTTCATATCCATGGGGAAGTGGAATAAGAATCTTTCCTCCGTAAGCCATGCGTGTTGTAAAAGTCAACTAAAATGCCGGGAACAATGGGCTAGTAACCCCTTTTCCTGTATAGCTTACTAAAAAGAAGAAGAAGAAAACCGTCAAAGTGGGATGTTTGAATGTGCGTGGATGTTGTGCGAATGATAAGAAAGAGATGATTGTAGATGTTATGAATGAAAAGAAGCTGGATGTCCTGGCTTTAAGTGAGACAAAGCTGAAGGGGGTAGGAGAGTTTCAGTGGGGAGAAATAAATGGGATTAGGTCAGGGGTTTCAAATAGAGTTAGAGCTAAAGAAGGAGTGACAATAATGTTGAAAAATCAGTTATGGCAGGTAAAGAAGGAATATAAATGTATAAATTCAAGGATTATGTGGAGTAAAATAAAGGTTGGATGTGAAAAGTGGGTTATAGTAAGTGTTTATGCACCTGGAGAAGAGAGAAGTGTAGAGGAGAGAGAGATTTTGGGAAATGTTGAGTGAATGTGTGGGAGTTTTGAACCAAGTGAGAGAGTAATTGTGATTGGGGATCTTAATGCTAAAGTGGGTAAAAATGTTGTGGATGGAGTAGTAGGTAAATTTGGGGTGCCAGGGGTAAATGTAAATGGGGAACCATTAATTGAGCTATGTGTAGAAAGAGGTTTGGTAATAAGTAATACATATTTTATGAAAAAGAGGATAAATAAATATACAAGGTATGATATAGCACGTAGGGAAAGTAGTTTGTTGGATTATGTATTGGTGGATAAAAGGTTGATGAGTAGGCTTCAGGATGTACATGTTTATAGAGGGGCAACGGATATATCAGATCATTATTTGGTTGTAGCTACAGTTAGAGTAAAAGGTAGATGGGACAAAAAGAAAATGGCAACAGCAAGTAAGAGAGAGGTAAAAGTGTATAAACTAAGGGAGGAGGAAGTTAGGGTGAGATATAAGCAACTATTGGCAGAAAGGTGGGCTAGTGCAAGTAGGAGTAGTGGGGGTTGAAGAGAGTTGGGATAGTTTTAAAATGCAGTATTAGAATGTGGGGCAGAAGTTTGTGGCTATAGGAGGGTGGGTGCAGGAGGAAAGAGGAGTGAGTGGTGGAATGAAGAAGTAAAGGGTGTGATAAAAGAGAAAAAGGTAGCTTATGAGAGGTTTTTACAAAACAGAAGTGTTAATAGAAGAGCAGAGTATATGGAGAGTAAAAGAAAGGTGAAGAGAGTGGTGAGAGAGTGCAAAAGAAGAGCGGATGAAAGAATGGGAGAGGCTCTGTCAAGAAATTTTGCTGAAAACAAGAAAAATTTTGGAGTGAGATAAACAAGGTAAGAAAGCCTAGGGAACGAATGGATTTGTCAGTTAAAAACAGAGTAGGGTAGTTAGTAGATGGGGAGCTGGAGGTATTGGGTAGATGGCGGGAATATTTTGAGGAACTTTTAAATGTCGATGAAAAGAGGGAGGCGGTAATTTCATGTACTGGCCAGGGAGGTACAACATCATTTAGGAGTGAAGAAGAGCAGGATGTGAGTGTGGGGAGGTGCGTGAGGCATTACGTAGAATGAAAGGGGTAAAGCAGCTGGAATTGACGGAATCATGACAGAAATGTTAAAAGCAGGGGGATATAGTGCTGGAGTGGTTGGTATTTTTGTTTAATAAATGTATGAAAGAGGGAAGGTACCTAGGGATTGGCAGAGAGCATGTATAGTTCCGTTATATAAAGGAAGGGGGATAAAAGAGAGTGTAAAAATTATAGGGGGAAAAAGTTTACTGAGTATACCAGGTAAAGTGTATGGCAGGGTTATTATTGAAAGAATTAGAGGTAAGACAGAGAGTAGGATTGCAGATGAGCAAGGAGGCTTTAGAGTCGGTAGGGGATGTGTAGATCAAGTGTTTACAGTGAAGCATATATGTGAACAGTATTTAGATAAAGGTAGAGAAGTTTTATTGCATTTATGGATTTAGAAAAGGCATATGATAGAGTGGATAGGGAGCAATGTGGCAAATGTTGCAAGTGTATGGAATAGGTAGTAAGTTACTGAAGGCTGTAAAGAGTTTTTATGAGGATAGTGAGGCTCAGGTTAGGGTGTGTAGGAGAGAGGGAGATTACTTCCCGGTAAAAGTAGGTCTTAGACAGGGATGTGTAATGTCACCATGGTTGTTTAATATATTTATAGATGGGGTTGTAAAAGAAGTAAATGCTAGGGTGTTGGGGAGAGGGTGGGATTAAATTATGGAGAATTAAATGCAAAATGGGAGTTGACACAGTTACTTTTTGCTGATGATACTGTGCTTATGGGAGATTCTAAAGAAAAGTTGCAAAGGTTAGTGGACGAGTTTGGGAGAGTGTGTAAAGGTAGAAAGTTAAAAGTGAACATAGATAAGAGTAAGGTGATGAGGGTATCAAACGATTTAAATAAAGAAAAATTGGATATCACTTTGGAGAGAGGGATTATGGAAGAAGTAAATGTTTTCAGATATTTGGGAGTTGACGTGTCAGCGGATGGGTTTATGAAGGATGAGGTTAACCATAGAATTGATGAAGGGAAAAAAAGGTGAGTGGTGCATTGAGGTATCTGTGGAGACAAAAAACGTTAGCCATGGAGGCAAAGAAGGGAATGTACGAAAGTATAGTGGTACCAACACTCTTATATGGGTGTGAAGCATGGGTTGCAAATGCTGCAGCGAGGAGGAGGCTGGAGGCAGTGGAGATGTCCTGTCTAAGGGCAATGTGTGGTGTAAATATTATGCAGAAAATTCGGAATGTGGAAATTAGGAGAAGGTGTGGAGTTACTAAAAGTATTTGTCAGAGGGCTGAAGAGGGGTTGTTGAGGTGGTTTGGTCATTTAGAGAGAATGGATCAAAGTAGAATGACTTGGAGAGCGTATAAATCTGTAGGGAAGGAAGGCGGGGTAGGGGTCGTCCTAGAAAAGGTTGGAGGGAAGGGGTAAAGGAGGTTTTGTGGGCGAGGGGCTTGGACTTCCAGCAAGCATGTGTGAGCGTGTTAGATAGGAGTGAATGGAGACGAATGGTTTTGGGACATGACGATCTGTTGGAGTGTGAGCAGGGTAACATTTTGTGAAGGGATTCAGGGAAACCAGTTAATTGATTTAGTTGGACTTGAGTCCTGGAAATGGGAAGTACAATGCCTGCACTTTAAAGGAGGGGTCTGAGATAGTGACAGCTGGGAGGGACTTTTCTCAGCTGTCGTATCTGAGCTCCTCTGCAAAGACAGTGATTATGTATGAGTGTGGTGAAAGTGTTGAATGATGATGAAAGTATTTTCTTTTTGGGGATTTTCTTTCTTTTTGGGTCACCCTGCCTCGGTGGGAGACGGCCGACTTGTTGAAAAAAAAAAAAAAAAACACAATACACATCAACTACTCCTTCCTCTCCCCTCTTTCCATCTTCCACACATCAACAACTCTTCAATAAAGGTAAGTGTCAAGTTATTACTGTTTTATGTACTTTATATCTCATTCTTTTCTGTGTAATTTAATGTGGAAACAATATTTATTTTAATACTTTTGGGTGTCTGAAACGCATTAATTGAATTTCCATTATTTCTTATTGGGAAAAATATTCGGATTACATTATTTTTGGTTTAAGTTAAGCCCTCTGGAATGGATCAATCACGTAATCCAGGGGTCCACTGTATTTCCCTCCGTTCTTCTTGCATCATTGCTTAATTTTTCAAATTAAAGCATTATTTGTCCATGTACTGAATGGTTCTTCAGTTTTCTTGTGCTTGGCAGTATGTTAGTCTTTCAGTGTCACTCAGTTTAGCTGCAATTGAACATCTGCAGGACACTGTCACTCATGTGAGTCACATTCAGTAAGTGACCTGGACCTGACTGACTGTGTTCTCTTTCTACTCAATGTCTTTATGCAAACAAGTGGATGCATCTACAATTACGACTGCATATTGATTTGTGATGGTTTTTCCTGCATTTTAAGAATATTTCATGTTTTTGTTTTAAAGTTTATCTAGGTAGTAGGTTAGTAGACACCAACCACCCAGGGAGGTACTACTGTTGCCAAGTGAGTCTTTTTTTCTGTCTCATAAACATGCAAGATTTCAGGTACATCTTGCTACTTCTATTTACATTTAGGTCACACTACCCATGCATGTACAAGCATATACAGTGCTAGTCACGGCATTATGCCGGGTGAACGCCCCAGCATAATGCCATGACAAAAATCAAGGGCCTACCATACAGGGGGGTCTTTTTTCGTCAGTGCATTATGCCGTGTAGCAGCCGTTATCATGATGTCACGGCCTGCCACCACACTCCACAGTGACTCCTCAGTGCTCACTTGGCTGCCATGGTGAGAGGAAGTGTTGCATTTTTGTCTCTCATCCACCCCATCTTTTGTCCTGTGTTTCCTTTGGTTATGGGGCTACACATGTTTGATTATGGGTAAAAGGAAGTCTTTAACACCTGAAACTATAGCTCAAATCATAGGGCTTCACAAAGCTGGGCACCAGACAGAAGAAATAGTGGAGAATGTTGGTATGTGTGAGCATTCAGTGAGGAACTTGGTGCAGCATTTCAAGGCTGGTGGCAGTGTTGAGTTACCGTCTGCCAAACCTCAGCCTGGCCTCTCAAAGAATACATCTATTCATACCTTAACTGTGTTAAAGAAGCAGTTCGAGAGTACACCTAAGATAACTGCTGGTTAGGTGATTAAGTATAGTGTGAGATGAGATGATTTCTAAGTAGAGCTCTAAACTTATGTATTTTATGGCATCTAGAAAATTTAGAAAAAAAACCTATCATTTCATAAGAAAAAATTATCTTTTTTTTCGAATATTTTTCGACCCTGAGAACGAGTTTCCGAGAGGGCCTGTCGACCCTGAAAGGGTTAATGCTGAGACGCATCACTAACCCCTTTACAATAAACTTCTTTTATACTTCTTCTATTGTCCTCTTCCACGAGGAAAAACAACAGGAAATTTGTACAAATAAGTAGTCTTGGAGACTGTGAAAGCTAGTGTACTAAGTGGCTGTAAGAAGGAAATTAAGATGCTTGATGCTGAGACACTGCGCTGCACCTTTTTTATTGTACTGTATTGTGCAGTACTTACCCTATTACTGCCTTATTTTTTGCAGTATTTACTTCATTACTGCCTTATTTTTTGCCAATTTTTACAATCTGACAGCAGTAAATTGTCAAAGTTAACTTAGTCCTATACTTTAAAACTTTTTTTTTTTATTATACTGTATAGTGCAGTACTTACCTTATTACTACCTTATTTTTACAGTATTTACCTTATAACCTTATAATGTAAAACCTATTATGAATAATACTTAGCTAATTATTCCCACAACACTTACATTATAATGACCACGTAAACTAACTGCAATGCAATTAATTGTTTTAAATTGTTATCTCACTCACTTAGTTGCATTGCTGCAATAAATTGCTACAATTAATTGATATGTTCAACTTATATTCAAACTTTAAAACTTAGATATGCAACTTTACTTATTTTATAAATTATCAACCATAACTTTTTATTATTTTATTATTATTATTGCCTTAATTTGTTTAATCTGATTTAATTAATTTTATAATGAAGACAAAAGTACAAAACTATGTTCAAATTTCATAGCTTAAATACTCACCTTTACTCATTGTATACTATCTACAAAATTTCTTACAATTTAGTTTTAAGTTAATTTTAAGTCTGCCCAAAATGCCCTGCATACTAGGGGCTTTTGGCATGTACACCTCATGTAATCTCAATAACCAAATGTAATTCTTTGTATCATGTCCAAATAAAAATATTATTATTATTATTATTATTATTATTAACTGCCTTATTTTTTGCCAATTTTATACACTTTTATCATTGTTACATTTTTATTAATTAACTATTATTTCAATTTAAAATCCTTATTATCATTATTGCCCTATTCTTTACTTTTTATACTTCATTGCCCAATCTTATTTTATCCTTTTACTTTTATTAACCTACTATTGCCATATATCCAAGCTTTTTATGGTCAGCAACAACTCTACCTCATAGTCTACATTTTTAAATCAACAAATGTTTCTCAATTATTTAAATTCTTTACTATATACAGTGGTACCCCGGTTTACGATATTTTTTCATTCCAGAATGCTGTTCAAGTGCCATTACCTAACGAATTTATCTCCTTAAGAAATGTTGTAAAATAGACTAGTCCTTTTAGACCCCCAAAATTACACTTACAAAAGCATTTAAAAAAATAAACTTACATAAAAGGGTGAGTTTGGGGACCATCGTAAACCGGGGTACCACTGTATATGAAATTCACCACATCATTGTGGTAAATTGTGTGACTTATTTTATATTACAACCTTGTATAGGTGACATATTTTATTTTTCTTATTAGAAGCAACTACCAAATAATTGCAATTATTTGTTTATATTTTTTTAAATACATATTTACTATTAGCCATTTTCAAACTTTAACTCTAGATAGTGCTACCTCATTTTATAATTATCTTAGTTAATATCTTGTTTTACGTATAATTGAATCATAGGTAATATCTAGTCTACCTTATTTCACTCTAGCTTATTACATAACCAACACGAAACTCATTGGTGCTACCCTATTTTATAATATTTTCATTTGTAATATTATCTTTTGTAATATTATCTTTTATAATATTATCTTAATAGTTTTATATCTAAATTTTTAATTTTACTTTATTTCATTCAAGCTTAATACTTAACCAATACCAAACTCATTGGTGCTACCCTATTCTTAGTAATTTTATCTTATTAGTTTATATTTAAATTTTTATTTCATCTAGCTTAATACATAGTCAATACAATTCCATTATGTTTATATGTTACTATACTCTATTTGACCAATGTGCATTAGTTGTATACTTGTCCAAACATCCCCTTACTACAGATATCAGTACTAGAACTCACCACACTATACATGATATAACAAAATTACTATTTAACCTAAATGATGAATGATCACGTCGACCCTGATCTAAACATATTTTACCCTTTGACTGTCGGAGGCCCCATTCTGAAATTGTCATTCTATGTCGGAAAATTTTGAAAAAAAAAAAAAATTATTTTTTCTTATGTAATGATAGAGAAACTTTTCCCGGTTGTAATGACACCAAAAGTATGAAATTTGATTGAAAACATACGGAATTACGCTCTCGCAAAGTTAGCGATGTCAGTGATATATATATAAGCATCGGCGATTTCGCCGACTTTGAACCCTATTTTAGGCCCATTCCGTTGGGACAGTCGAACAAACTCATAGCTATTTCTTTAGAACTCCATTTGTTCTATCGATTGAGTACAAGAAATCACCAATTTACCGATTTCAACTACCCAATAAAGTGGTCAGAAAATGGCAATTTCGCCAATTTCATGCAAAATAAAAAAGATGTCAATTTCAAAATAGGGTCCAGAATAAACAATGCAGACATCCCTAGCACTAAAATAAGATGTTATCTGTTCATTAGTCATGTCTTTAGGCCCCTCTTACATTACTCTTGCTTTCTATTTTGATTTTTTTATTCATACAAAAAATAGAAGATTTATTGTTATGCAGACTATTGCATTATTGTAAAAACTGTATAAATAATATCTGTGCACTTGTGAAAGAATATAAGACTCACCAGTTGATGAGTATTGGACGCATGGTGTGATTTGTTTACTTTTGAACATTGGCAAAAATCGAACATTTCCGCTACTTTGAGCTCAATTTCAAGATCGTTTACATCATGAAACTAATCAAAATCATCTCTATTCCTGTAATATGTTTCCCATTCTATCAAATGAGACCATGAAAAAGAGAATACAACCATAAATACTATACGAAAATACACCTCAAAGACGGCGTTTTAATTAAAAAAAACGGTCGGAGTTTTTTTTTTCTCATTATGTACTGTTTGCTGCAGGATTTTTTTTATACTGCGCACACTGACCACACAGACCCATTCTCTCACATGTGGGCCTACCAGCTTTCTCCTGCTTGATTTGAGGCCGCTAGAATTTAGGCGTATAAATACGTCCGAAACATTGGCTCGTAAGACGTATATATACGTCCGAAACAGTCAAAGGGTTAATCTAACACCCAATCAAAATTTACTGGAAAGTAACTGCCTCTACTACATCAATCAGATAACTGCTGCAGCATACGGGCGGCTGGCAAACCTAAGAATAGCGTTCCAATACCTCACTAAAGAATCGTTCAAGACTCTGTACACCATATACGTCAAGCCCATACTGGAGTATGCAGCACCAGTTTGGAACCCACACCTGGTCAAGCACATCAAGAAATTAGAGAAAGTGCAAAGGTTTGCAACAAGACTAGTTCCAGAGCTAAGGGGATTGTCCTACGAAGAAAGGTTAAGGGAAATCGGCCTGACGACACTAGAGGACAGGAGGGTTAGGGGAGACATGATAACGACATATAAAATACTGCGAGGAATAGATAAGGTGGACAGAGACAAGATGTTCCAGAGAGGGGACACAGAAACAAGGGGTCACAGTTGGAAGTTGAAGACTCCTATGAGTCAAAGGGATGTTAGGAAGTATTTCTTCAGTCATAGAGTTGTCAGGAAGTGGAATAGCCTAGAAAGTAACGTAGTGGAGGCAGGAACCATACATAGTTTTAAGACGAGGTTTGATAAAGCTCATGGAGCAGGGAGAGAGAGGACCTAGTAGCAATCAGTGAAGAGGCAGGGCCAGGAGCTATGACTCGACCCCTGCAACCACAAATAGGTGAGTACACACACACACACACACACAAACACTATATCAACAAGTGCCTTTGTCAACCAGTAACTAACACAACAAGTCATGTAATGAGTAATGACATATCATCTCAAAGAAATTAAGTTATTTAATATTTAACCTTTCTGTATTATTTAATACCCATTATACAATAAACTTAGTAACTTCGTAGGAAAGATTTCTGATGCATAGGATCAATTTTGTCATCCTTTTCTACGTTTTACAGAGCATTTATATCCTCTATGTAATACGGTGACAAGAACTACGCAGCATAATCTAAATAAGGTCTAAACAATGATATATAGAATTGAAGTATAACCTGACGACTCCTGTTATTTATATTTCTTGATATGAAGCCAAGAATTAAAGAATTATATTCGCTTTATTGCAAACTCCTACGCACTGTTCTCTTGCTTTCGGAGTTCTGCTAACCAGAATTTCTGTATCTTTTTCGCATTCAGAGTGACATAATAATAATAATAATAATAATAGTTTATTTGGACATGATACAAAGAATTACATTTGGTTATTGAGTTTACATGAGGTGTACATGCCTAAAGCCCCTAATATGCAGGGCATTTTGGGCAGACTTAAAATTAACTTAAAACTAAATTGTAAGAATTTTTGTAGATACAGTAGACCCTCATTTAGCACGACTTTATGTTGTGCGTTTTGGGTATTACACGATTGAAGAATTGCGGCACATTTTTATCTAACACGACGTAAACCTTATATTACGCGATTCGTTGGAGGGGAAAAATTTTGAGCGTGCGGTCGCCTGCGGTAGGTAAGTCTTGACTGACTTACTGAATGTTTTGACTGACTTACTGAATGACTTGACTGACTTACTGAATGACTTGACTGACTTACTGAATGACTTGACTGACTTACTGAATGACTTGACTGACTGACTTAATGAATGACTTGACTGACTGACTTACTGAATGACTTGACTGACTGACTTACTGAATGACTTGACCGACTGACTTACTGAATGACTTGACCGACTGACTTACTGAATGACTTGACTGACTGACTTACTGAATGACTTGACTGACTGACTTACTGAATGACTTGACTGACTGACTTACTGAATGACTTGACTGACTTACTGAATGACTTGACTGACTGACTTACTGAATGTCTTGACTGACTTACTGAATGTCCTGACTGACTTACTGAATGTCTTGACTGACTTCATGAATGTCTTGACTGACTTCATGAATGTCTTGACTGACTTACTGAATGACTTGACTGACTTACTGAATGACTTGACTGACTGACTTAATGAATGACTTGACTGACTGACTTAATGAATGACTTGACTGACGGACTTAATGAATGACTTGACTGACTGACTTACTGAATGATACTGAATGACTTAACTGACTTACTGAATGGAATGACTTACTGAATGACTTTATTAAAGTTAGAGACACTCAGTACAACCATCGACTTCAGTTCCAGAATCTCTACTATCCACCTCAGCCCAGTAGGGCCACAGCATAACTCTCCACTCTCTTCACAATCATCCACAAACATCAGCACCCACAATTTAAGGTAAATACTATTATTTCTGTTACATTTGTAGTCTTAAGCAGTAAAAACAACATAATACATCACGATAATGAACTACAATTACATATTCTCTTTTATATTTGTAAGATCTGTTGGTCGAAAAAAAACTTGTTTGGCTTTTTGGGGACTATCAGGAACGTAACCCTATTTTTCCCATAAGTTCTTTTAATTATCTAACACGATTTTACCTAACACGATGTTTTCAGGACCGTAACTACCGTGCTAAATGAGGGTCTACTGTAGTTGACAATGAGTATAGGTGAATATTTAAGTTATGAAAATTGAACATAGTTTAGACATTACATTTTTTAAACATAGTTTTGTACTTTTGTCTTTATTATAAAATTGATTAAATCTGATTAAACAAATTAAAGCAATAATAATAATAAAATAATAAAAAGTTATGGTTGATAATTTATAAAATAAGTAAAGTTGCATATCTAAGTTATAAAGTTTGAATATAAGTTGAACATATCAATTAATTGTAGCAATTTATTGTAGCAATGCAACTAATTGAGTGAGATAACAATTTAAAACAATTAATTGTATTGCAGTTAGTTTACGTGGTCATTATAATGTAAGTGTTGTGGAAATAATTAGCTAAGTATGTAATATTCATAACAGGTTTTACATTCAATTGAATAATCAGGTTTTTACGTTAAGTGATTATTCTACTTTGCTGGGAATGTTGACAGACTGAATACATCGGCTCCCGGCTGAGGTACTAATTACCTCAAACTGCTCCTTATCTTCCACCATTCATTTCTGTATTGGACAGAAGAAGCCATTGGGTGGTGAAATGTCTCCACAATAAAGATACCCAAGTGTTGCACAAGATGAAATTAAGACACATGTGCAACATCTGGGTATCTTGACTCACGAAATCGTAATGACATGATTGCAAACAAACCATACCACGGGTGGGGTTCGAACCCGCGGTCAGAGAGTCTCAAAACTCCAGACCGTCGCGTAAGCTACTGGGCCAGCTAGCTTCAATAAGATTCATCTGGGTATGTATCTTTATTGTAGACGTTTCGCCATGCAGTGGCTTTATCAATGCAAATTCTAGGACATAATTTGAAGACAGTAGAACTATATACAAAAGATGTCGCACATGTGTCTTAATTTCATCTTGTCGGTATTGTATACCATTCTTGTACAACTTGTCAGACACTGCAACATCATGGAATCTTGATTCTGAGGACCTGTACATAACCTTCTTCACGGCTACAACAACTACTACTACAACTAACCCATCTCTTTGGGTATGACCTACTTCCACTGGGGAATCCCGCCTACCTGTGACTATGCCCTCGTCTGCTACACGTCCCTTTCCACCTGATGATAGTATATAAGCGCCAGCTTCCCTGCATCTACCTGCCTGGAGTCTACCTGGAGAGAATTCCAGGGGTCAACGCCCCCGTGGCCCGGTCTGTGACCAGGCCTCCTGTTGGACCAGAGCCTGATCAACCAGGCTGTTACTGCTGGCCGCACGCAGTCCAACGTACGAACCACAGCCCGGCTGATCAGGTACCGACTTGAGGTGCCTGTCCAGTGCCTGCTTGAAGACAGCCAGGGGCTTGTTGGTAATCCCCCTGATGTACGCTGGGAGGCAGTTGAACAATCTTGGGCCCCTCACACTTATTGTGTTGTCCCTCAACGTGCTAGTGGCACCCCTGCTCTTCATTGGGGGGATGTTACATCGCCTGCCGAGTCTTTTGCTTTCGTATGGAGTGATTTTTGTGTGCAAGTTTGGTACTAAGCCCTCGAGAATTTTCCATGTGTATATAATAATGTATCTCTCCCGCCTGCGTTCTAGAGAGTACAGGTTTAGGAACTTCAAGCGTTCCCAGTAGTTGAGGTGGTTTATCGCACTTATGCGTGCGGTGAAGGTTCTCTGCACATTTTCAAGGTCAGCAATTTCACCTGCCTTGAAAGGTGCAGTTAGTGTGCAGCAATATTCCAGCCTAGATAGAACAAGCGATCTGTAAAGTGTCAACATGGGCTTGGCATCCCTGGTTTTGAAGGTTCTCATTATCCATCCTGTCATTATTCGAGCAGATGCAATTGCTACATTGTTATGGTCCTTGAAGGTGAGATCCTCTGACATGATCACTCCCAGGTCTTTGACATTAGTTTCCAAACCACCCCGACCCAACCCATCCTAGCTTCAACCCTGTATACCCACACCTAACCAACCACACATCAAGCAACCAAACGATAACCTAGTCAACTTTAAAGCCGCCCGCCCTTCCCGAGATGCCCAACCTCACCCCTCCCCCAACCCGACCAGTCCCCCTCGATAGTCTCCTACGTCATCCTCACAACTCTAAAAGGGACACTACCTGATCAGCCGGGCTGTGGTTCGTACGTTAGACTGCGTGCGGCCAGCAGTAACAGCCTGGTTGATCAGGCTCTGGTCCAACAGGAGGCCTGGTCACAGACCGGGCTGCGGGGGCGTTGACCCCTGGAATTCTCTCCAGGTAGACTCCAGGTAGACCATCATCGTTCTATAACCCTCAGAGAAAGCCTCATCCCAAGTTCTCCCATACAAACCCTGATTCCTACATTTCGTCCTGTAAAAATGTACCACCATGGCACGAACCCGTCTCCCACCTACTACCTTGCGCATACCTTACGACATATGTATGAAATCAACCACCAGGTACATTAACCCTCTGTGTACATTTTCCCCAAAACCACCAATATCCAGGATTAAAGCCCCTAACATCGAAAGCCCACCCCCACACACACTCCTAAGAACCCGTCCAAACTATTCCCGTACCCCGCCTAAATCTTCACAAAAATACACCGCATGGTACGATGTATCCAAAAACCCACATCTCAAACAAGTACCCTCACTCGCTAAACCCATTAAAAACAATTGCGCTTTAGAAGCCAAGATTCCATCTAGGAACCGAAAAACCGTCTCCCTAACCCTCGCCCTCAGCCTCAACTTCCAGAAACCTACCCAAGTTGCCTGCCAATTGTACTTTGGGTACTCTGCTACCCCTGCACTATACCCCCCCTCCCCCTAGCTTGTCCAAACCCCCCACCCAAAAACCCCTTGGCTCTCTGACTAGTAAAACCCTCAACATCGCCTCACATAAACTCAGGTCACGTCCACTCCACCACCTCCATACCTCATGCATAACCACTCCCACCCGCTTACCCCCACCCCTCCCTCCTCCACATATCTCTGCTTCACATATAACCCTATAAGCCTCCTATGTAAGGGTATCAACCCCAAACCTCCCTTACCAACCAGTGTCATGACAACCTCCTTATTGAGCCAATGTCTACCAAAACCCCATATATACCACAACACTCTCCACTGTAATAATTCAACATCTCTCCCCATGAGCAGGTATACCCTTGCCACATGCCACAATTTACTATACAGTAAAACATTCACTACCATGACCCTCTGCATTAACGTCACATCTCCCAGTCTCCATCCACTCATTCGCCCTATTGTTGCCGTTACCACCTTAGAAGAATTTTCATCCCTCGCCCTACTCGCATCATTACAATAAATTATCCCACAAATTTTCAAGCACTCAACAACATGCCAACCATACCTCATCCCCAATTCCCTGCCCACCCATGTCCCCACCTTTAACAATTTAGATTTTACCCTGTTAATCCTCATCCCCGTAGCTGCCCCAAAAACACTTATAATTCTACCTATAGCATCTAACCCCTCCCACCCACCTACTAGAATTGTTGTGTCATTACATAACCCACTTTTCCTGATGCACAACCAGGTACCTGACCCTCATCCCCTACCCCCTTCGATACTAACCTATAAAAAGAGTCCTGTAAGCATGCAAACAGAATTTGCGACAAAGGGCACCCCTGCCGCAAACCCCGCTTCACGTCCACCATGTCTCCCACCCTTCCATTCACTTGAACCCGCACAAAAGCCCCTCATACAACGTTTGAACCCAACCCACTACTTCATTCCCAAAACCACACTTACAAAGAATGTCAAATAACATATTCCTATCCACACTGTCATAAGCCGTTTCCCAATCAAGCCCTAAGACCCCACCCCCCTCTCGACCCTCAATGAACGCCCTAATCCTACCATGTCCATTCCCCCATACACCTCCCCGGTATCCCATACTGACCACTCTCTATGATAGAATCCAAAACCTTTTTAACCCTATTACCCAAAATCCTTGCAAAGATTTTGTAATCCACACATAAAAGTGAAATAGCTCTGTAATCCCTAATCGTTTCCACCAATTTCCCTTTAGGCACTAAAACCACAACTCCAGTGTGCTGATCCTCACCCATATACCATACTTCCTTCAAACGATTGAAACCTTTCGTCAAACATTCCTTCAACACTCCCCAATGTTGAACATAAAAATCACTAGGTAAGCCATCGACTCCTGGCGCTTTTCAAAAATTCAAATTCAAAATTCAAATTCAAATTCTTTATTTCTGGTAATATACAAGGTGGGGTGTACTTATAATTATGCATTTTATGAAGTAGATATTACAAGATGGCCAATAATATGCCTAGGTATGCCTAGGCTTTTCGGGCAGTCTTATGATAGGTCTTACTCTATAGTGACACAATGATTATACAGATAGTAAGGTTAGGTAATTGTAGTGATTAACTAGGTTTACAAAATTGAGGTACTGGAATTTAAACATTTAAGAAATTAACAATTAGTTTATATATTAATGGTAAAGGTGATGTATTGGCATATTACAGTTTCTATATTGGAGTGTTTAGGCAAACTTATGACTAGCTTAAGAATTATGAAGCAACAGTTGTATTAGAATTTTGGTAAGTTCTGTGCAAATTAAGGGGAATCACAGATATCAATAAGTGTATTTTGCTGTGGATATGTGCAAGAGAAAGTAGTTTTCATGTGGTTAGCTATTGGTTGGGTGCGTAAGTGAGATAAGATGTTTTTTAACGGTGCTTTTGAAAATGGAGGTTGTGTCTGCAGTTCTAGAATTTTCAGGCAGGGAGTTCCAGATTTTAGGCCCTTTTATGCGCATTGAATTTTTGTATAGATTTAGTCGGACACGGGGAATGTCAAAGAGATGTTTATGTCTGGTATTATGTCTATGGGTCCTGTCGCAACTGTCAAGAAAGTGTTTTAGCTCAGGGTTAAAGTTGGAATTAATGGTTCTATAAATGTAGATAGCAGAGTAGTAAGTATGGATGTTCTGAACAGTGAGTAGGTTTAGGTCTTTGAAGAGTGGGGGGGTGTGTTGCCTAGCGTTGGATTGCGTGATAATTCTTACTGCGGCTTTCTGTTGGGTTATTATTGGCTTTAGGTGGGTAATTGCTGTTGATCCCCATACACAAATGGCATATGTGAGGTAGGGATAGATGAGTGAGTAGTATAGTGTGAGTAGGGCTGATTGTGGAACATAATACCATATCTTACAGAGGATCCCCACAGTTTTGGACACTTTCTTTGTTATGTGTTGGATATGGGTGCTGAATTTCAGGCTGCTGTCAAGGTGGAGGCCCAGGAACTTGCCCTCATTATGTTTAGCAATAGGTGTAGTGTTGATATTAATGTTTAATTGTGGATCATCTGCTCTGTTGCCAAACATAATATAGAAGGTCTTATCAGTGTTGAGTGTAAGTTTATTGGCTTTACCCATCTGCATCCCCTTTACCGCGAACCACACTTCCTCCTTAGTTATACTACCCTCCATACCTTTCCTCTCCTCCTCACTAATCCCTACCTGTATACCCTCCAAAATTTCTTCTTTTGCCTCCACCTCCTCCAACCTCAGGTCTAGATACCGCCGGAACCAAACATCCACTGTAAGGGGTTGGGAGCAGTAGGAGGATTGAATACTGTTTGGTTCAGTCATTTATAATTGTTTTGTTATTGTTGTTGTTGTTATGGAGCGGCCCTGGAGAGTACATTGTTATTGTTACTCTGGGTTTTATTAACCTACAACCACTACAGTGGCGACGAGGA
>WNWK01007309.1:0-95474 GCA_009830355.1 Cherax destructor | reverse complement strand
TGTATGGTGGGGTGTTGTGGTGTTTGCCAGGGTGTGTGCCTGGGGGCGCCACTGCTTGTGCCTGGCCTTGGCCACCACTTAAGCATGTCCTGTGGTGAACCCTTTTTGTGAGTGGGTGGGCGGCCGGGTGGGCGTGGGCGCCACGACTCTCCTTGTAACCCCGGTACCACGCCCACCTCTTGTCAGTTTTTAACAGATCTCACCATCATCAACTCCAAAAACACTGCGCAATGTGGTTGCTACCTGGAGTCTTCTAGAAGTATTCTGAGAATCAACGCCCCCGCGGCCCAGTTACAAAAACCAGTCCTCCCAGTGTATGACCTGATCAACCAGGCTGTTGATCAAACGTAAACACCACAGCCCGGCTGATCAGGCACTGACTTGAGAAACTTGTTCGGTTCCTTCTTGAAGACAGCCAGTGGTGTGTTGGTAATGTCCCTTATAAATGATGGGAGGACGTTGAAAAGCCTTGGTCCTTTCAAACTGAAATTTCCTTTAGAGTACTCATTACAGCTCAGGTTTTCATTGGGCATATTTTGCGCCGTTTGCCAAGCTTCTAACTTTCACGAGAAACGATTTGTGAGCAGATTTGGGACCAGTCCTAGAATTTTTCAGGTATAGATCATAATGTACCTCTTGTATACGTTCCAAGAAGTACAGATAAGAGAGACTTGAAAGCGTTTGCAGTAATTTAGGTGCTTAATTGAATCTGTGCGAGCAGTGAAGGTTCTTTGCACGTTCTCCAGGTCTGTAGTTTTGCCTGCATTGAACGGTGCAGTACTCCGGCCTAGAGAGAAGTGGCTTGAAGAGTATCATCATTGGCTTGGTAGCCGATGTTTTGAAGGTTCTAGTTATCCAGACTATCATTATCTTTGCAGTGTGATAATGCCACTGTTGTGAGCCTTGAAGATGAGATCTTTAGACATAATCACCCCCAGATCTCTCTCATTAGTCTTACGCTCTGTTGAGTGATTCAAGTTTGTTTTATACTCTGTTCCATTCTTTGTTTCATCACTCTTTTCATAACGGAGTAACTAAAGTTTGTCCTCATTGAACATAATGTCAGTGGCTCATTGGAAGACCTTGTCAGCTTGGAGGGTTGCCGTGTCCTCAATGGATGCCACTCTCAGAGGTTCTAGTATCGTCTACAGAGGATGATACGGTGTTATGATTCATGCTGCTGTCTATTTTGGATATGAAAATGAGAAAACTGGGGCAAGTATTGTGCCTTGGGGAACAACTTTTCACTATGGCAGCCTCCGGTTTCATTCTGTTCCCCATTACACTTTGGGTTCAATCAGTTAGAAAATAAAACATTCGCCCGCCCACTTTTCCAGTTATTCCCTTTGCACACATTTTGCGTGCTATTACATCATGATCGCGCTAATTAAAAGCTTTGGCAGTCTATGTATACTACATCTGCATCATACTATTGTAGGGTGCAAGTCTAATTCGGATGTAAACAATAGCAAAAATATACTCGGTAATATGGTCACTCCTTTAGCTTAAATCTGTTTTATAACTTCCAACTTTGTTGTGCTGGGTTAGTACGTTCAGTAGCTCATTACTATGAAAAAAGTTGCCACTCACTGGAGATGTACTTTGTGCTACACCAAGTACGTCTCGTGCTGTGCGATGGACAATACCATCCACTCATTCGCTGGACTTCGTTAAGCTTTCTTATGTGGCAGTTTCCTCCCGAGACTACTTACTGCAAGTCAGTTATTTCCACTGCAAGTCATTTATTTCCACTGGGCCCCATATATTTCAACTGTGCGTACTTCACTTCTATACAGTATTAAGAGGTGCTTGTGCATCCTGCTTCGACATTTCCTTAGTGACTTGTAGTAGTCTTGGGAGGAAATTGCCACAGAAGGAAGCTTAATGAAGTCCAGCGAACGAGTGGATGGTATTGTCCATTCCAACGCACGAGACATACTTGGTGTAGCAGTGGAAGTAAATGGGGCCTCAGTGGAAATATTATGCATTTGACCTTATTTGAGTTACTCTAGTAAAGAAAGAGGTACCATAGTGGAGGCAGAAACACAAAATACATTGGTTTGTACATTTCGATCTACAGCCGAGGACCTCAGTTTAAGGTGGATATATACAGACCTACATGTTGGGTGTTTGTCTCCATGTGACATCATAAGTTACATTAGCAAGTGTTTTTACTCTTTTCTCAGTGGTAAAACCTCGATAATGGAAACTGACTAGTAGTTGAGACGTGAGCAAACCCCAGGACATGTTTACTTGGAAAAACATTTAGATGCTGGGACCTTCATCACTTCTAGTATGTTAGAAGTGATCAAAGTCCACGGACCGAAACTTCTTGTAAATAAATGCCCTAGTGTTTACTCACGTATCTCTCAAACCCTTTCCTCTATAACCATTAAAACGCATTCATTTAAGTACCATTTGTTTATAGTGATCAGACGATAAAGATGAAAGTTTTGCTGTCAGTAAGTGTAATGTAAAACTGACAACTGAGTGGGAAGTGACAGTGTATATACTCCATAACCCAGTGATGAAGAAAGAGATCACATTACTTTAGTGATTATGCCACTGAGGGCACGATGGTAGTGAAAGCAAGACCCAGGAGACAACGATGAAGGTGCTGATTGATGAAGACAACCGTGACAGTAAGTACTCCCCTGGGACTCTCAACCTGATAGATTTCATTACATATCTTGTCTTATGATTGGAAAACCTTGCTGTGTGATGGAGTATGGCAACACCTTCCTGCGTCAAGTATGAAAATAGTAGGAAAATAATTTTGAGTATTAAGTTTGTTATGCAAACTTAATTTTTGCTCTAACCTTGTCATGTATATTAGGGTAGCCAAGCACTGGCATATTTCAAAATTGGGAATTGGAGGTGGGGGAGGTGTAAATTGTAAATACCTGTGCCACATGAAGTGAAATATCCTGTAATAACTATTGTTAATAACTTTGTATGGTGGTACATGTTTAACTGTGCAAGAACAGTTAAACGATTATGTGTGAATCCTGCAGTGCGCAACCGTATTACAGCCTTAATCCTGGGCAAGTCGAGACTATGGCCAATATTATACCTGTTGCCCCTGATCACTTAGCAGTCAAATAGGTATCAGGGTGTTAGCAAACCAGGATAATAAAAATAAGTGAATGAGAAAGTCCGTGAAACTTTAGGAGCGACTGTACTCCGTTTTGCGTTAAAATTATGAATGCCATTGAATAAACAACCAGACCCAAATGTATTTGCACAGTAAGTTGAATCACCGGAAATAGTGCCCATTGCTTTTTGTAATGGGTTGCAGAGGTTGAGCATCCGCCTGGTGTTTACCAGAATGGGGTTTGATTTTCTGGACATTTAATACGTATCTTTCACATGTACACAATATAATTTCAGGGTTTCAGTTTAAAAAATAATACTCTTACCGTGTGCATTAAAATGTCCAGAAGTAAAATAATTCATTTTGACATTCACACAAGTTGCACTTTCATATTTACTATCAAAAAGCTAATTTAGTGTTCATGTGGCAGTAAATTAAGTGGTGCGACCCACAGGTAATGGAAGTGAGCAGCGGGGCCGCCGCAGTGGCAGCAGTGGGGACGTGGGTGTTGTGGATAGCAATGTACTCAGAAAAGTGGCCAGCCTGACCCTTGACCGTGCCACTATTGATAAGAGGGTTACCAAGCCTAAGTTCGTCCCTGAGAAACTAGACTTCAAGATTTACGAGAAGTTTGAAGGTAAGCATGACTTTGTTTACAAAATGTTATTTATCTTTCAACCTTTATCATGTTCTCTCTAATTAGCTCTATTACAAAAGCCATTAGTAAAGCCTAACGAAAATATCCATGCGGTGTATATACGGGAGTTGAAAGAAAAGTGTCATGAACTACAAGAGGTCTGCTCAGAATTAGTTTATTCACTTTATCTAGTTTATGAAGTTTATCAAGGAGGTATAGATCTTTAAAATTGTCTTGCATTGTAACACATGTATATTATCTAGGATAGTCAAGTAAAGTCTAAGTAATTTATTTACATAGAGGTCCTTGATACAGTAGGTCCTATTAGATACAGTACTATCAGTTATATACATTTCGATTTTATTAATTATTATCAACGTGACAAGAGGTAGAACAGAGTACGTAATTGTAAACAGAGTAAAGTCTGAGGTAGCTATAGCGAAAATCTCTGTTCTACAAGGTACAGTACTCGCTCCCATCCTGTTCCTCATCCTCATACTATCTGACATAGACAGAGATGTAAGCCACAGCACCGTGTCTTACTTTGCAAATGACACCCGAATTTGCATGACTGTCATCTATCGAAGACACTGAAAGTCTCCAAGTGGACATCAACCAAATCTTTAATGGTCCTCAGAAAAACAACACTAAGTTCAATTAATAAAAATTTTAATTACTCTGATATGAAAAACTCAAGGAAATTAAAACTGCATCGGAGTATAAAACAAATTCCAACCACACAATAGAGCAAAAAACTAATGTGAAGGACCTGGGAGTGATAATATCAGAGGATCTCACTTTCAAAGATCACAACAATGTATCTACCACATCTAGGAAAATGATAGGATGGATAATGAGAATCTTCAAAACTAGGGATACCAAGCCCGTAATGATTCTCTTCAAATCACTTGTTTTCTCTAGGCTGGAATATTGGTATACACTAACGGCCCTTTTCAAGGCAGGCGAAATTGCAGACCTGGAGAATGTACAGAGAGCTTTCACGGCACGTATAAGTACGACAAAGCACCTAAATTACTGGGAACGGTTGAGGTCTCTTGATTTGTATTACCTGGAATGCAGGCCAGAAATATACATAAGATACTTGAAAAATCCTAGAGGGACTAGTCCCAAATTTGCACACGAAAATCACTCCCTACGAAAGCAAAAGACTCGGCAGGAGATGCAACATCCCCCCCATCCCCAGTGAAAAGCAGGGGTGCCACGAGTATGCTAAGAGACAACACAATAAGTGTCAGGGGCCCAAGGCTGTTCAACTGTCATGTCAGTAATATGTATACACTTGTGTAGTGTATTATTATTCTTCTTCTTGTAGGTTCGCCGGTACGTCCGGCCCGGGTCTTCTCCAAATGGTGACCCGGCCTTGGCCCCCTGGGTAGAGGGTGTCGATCATCTTCTTTCTTCAGTCTTCTTTCTTGGGGCCCCCCGGGTGGGGAGCGACTTTGTAGTGTATTTTTTAGTTAGTTCAGACTCTCAGGTAAGGACCCACTAGGGGCGAGGGGGAAGTGGGGACAGAAGAAGAATAGCCGGTGAGAGGAAGAGCTTAAGTAGAAGAGAAAGAGTCAGGACTAAACCCAACAGTCTAACTACTTGGATACTGGGTTGTAGTGTATTAGAATCATCCTAGCTTTATATAGCTGGTCCCTTTGTGTGTGACGTCAGAGGCCTGCGCGCATGTGTGTGCTCAGAAACAGGCGTCGCTCTCACTACCGCCTTAGACCTATACGAGTACAGACGTGGCACTGGTATCTCTCCTCACAGACTCCGTTAATATACCAGAAACCAACCTTCCAGAGTGTGTCCATTGCCTACCTTTTATCTCTCGAACCCATCACGATACAACTGCCTCCCAGCATACGTAAGGGGAATTACCAACAGACCCCTATCTGTCTTCAAGAAGGCTGTGGACAGGCACCTAAAATCAGTACCTGACCAGCTGGGCTGTAGTTCGTACGTCGGTTTGTGTGCAGCCAGCAGTAGTAACAGTCATGCTGACTAGGTCCTGATCCACCGCGAAGCCTGGTCACAGACCGGGCCGCGGGGCGTTGACCCCTGAAACCCTCTCAGGTATACTCCAGGTGTGAGGCCTCATGATGCATCAATCACCTCAAGGGAAGTTCCTTGATATTGGTGAGGGGCGCTTTATACAAGGAATTAGACCTGTCCTTCTCATCCTTGAATTGAACCTGATTGCCTTCCCTTTTTTAGATGATTAACCCTTCAGGTTAAAAATCCGAACAAACCTTATTGTGAACTATGGAGCTGATGACGTGTCAGAATACTGTATATGGTGGTGCATAAAATTATGACTGGGCTGAATGGTTCTAACTTGACCCAAGAAATCTATGATTATGAAAAAAGTACTGTGGAAAATGGAGCCACCATTAACAGCTTCCCACCTAATGGTCGCTGTAGGACGTCCCTCAGAATCATCCCAGCATCCAGTGCTGGCTGTGACAGATGCAGGTGCTGAGAGTGCGTGTGTGCATGCGCGTGACGCTCTGAACACAAGTTTACATTTAGTTTGGTCCACACCATGTGGTGGTGATTTAACTTCCCAAAGATACTGGTAACCCAGCCGTAGCCGGCCGGTAGTGACATCCAAGAGTCTGCTTATCTTGTTGGATGCACCATAGACATGTGGCTCCTCCTGCCTGATAGAATGATATTATTGTTCTCAAACTGCTAACTGACAGCCTAAAATTGTAATCTACTCCCTCCTTGAAGGCATGTACTTTTGCACCTTCATCAGTGTGAGATGGAATCCACAGGTGTACTCTTGATTCCACTGTCTACAATCCTACCATACCTGTGTCTGCCTTCTGACACAAACATGCCACAATTGATACTCAGAGTAAAGAACATTTATGAATGATAAAGAATCAAGTTACAGTTAAGGTGTCAGCCTTTGATACATGGATGCATTTGAATGCAAGAAGTATAGAAAACAGTTCACTTATTGATGCGTGCTTCAATTTCTATATGAGAGCCATCACTGACAACACCACTACCAGCTGCACCAGTGGATTGGTGAACAGAGCCATCAACATAAATAATTTGTGGAAAGATGTGCTGTGACTAAGGCATCAGTACAGCTTAAGGCATCCTGCTTGGTTTCAAGGCGAAGATTTCGTCATGATTTAATATTCTTTTTAGGGGAAAAAGGAGGGATAGTGATTTGCAATGAGGTAGTTTCCCATGGAGCGGGGAAGTATCACTGTTGCCTTACTTGACATAGATCATGTATCTGATTCATTCAGAGGTCAGTTTCAGTTTTTATGATCCATCTGGAGGAGTGTTGACCAGTGCTGAGAAAAGTTTAGAGGGCTTCTGTGCAAGGGTCTGAATGGGTTTACCTGATCATATTGACCCCAATGAGGACATTTCTTTCAGTGACACGATCTCTGATATTTGAAATATCAAGTTCTTTCTGCATGTTTAGAATTTTGGCAGTAGATGGCATCCTAGGATGATCCTCATTGCTTCGTTTTGCAATTTTTCAAGGCCCTCCAAGCTTCCAGTCTGATAACATTTATCACCCTGTTTGGAAGATATTATTGCCACACCCCTGTGGGTTATTGCTCAGCATCAAATGCGTGCACTAAGATGTTTAATGCTGCTATCGAGGGATTCACCAAGAATTATAAATGCATAAATGACACCCTGCTCTATAGAAGAATGATAATACAGCTAGGAGTGTTCAAGTTCTGCTACAGAGAGGTGGAATTCATCTTTCCACCTAGGATGAGATGAACATCGCACTAGAGGAAAGAGATTACAGGTCATCAGGGATTTTTCAGTATTGCACTAACTTACCATCACCGGCATTAATAAGAATGAGAATACAGTATTTTTATTTCAGCATGATACAATGTTTGTACAGAGATGGGTGACATTTAGCTGTGCATGCAGAAAGCTTGCACCAGCTTGAACCATTCGTGGCTATTCAACCCATCATGCAACCCATCAGAGATCTGAAACCCATGAGAAAGGAAGTTCACTTGAGCAAACAGCTGCAACAGTTTAGTTTTCCTAAGATATCTGTCAAATGAGAAAAAATGGGCTAGTATATTAAGACAAATCCCGACCCACCGCAGTGGTCACCAAGTGGAATAGAAGGCATCGGGCCCTGTTGTGTGGGAGCCCTGCCTTGTGTCAGCTGAGGCACCTAAAGCAGTGTGGTGCTTAAGAAAGGCACCCCTCTGACAAGACAGTGATGATAATAATTAATAATAATAATAATATTTATTTAGACATGGTACAATGATACATAGTTGGGTAGACATGATACATAGGTATAAATGAGATGTACATGCCAAAAGCCCCTAATGTGCTGTGCATTGCGGGCATTCTTAGGACTATTTAATAGTAGACTACATGGTAAAAAATTATGGTTGATAATTTATAAAATAAGTATAATTGTGTATCTAAGTTATAAAGTTTGAATATAAGTTGAACATAATAATTTATTAATTGTAGCAATGCAACTAATTGAGTGAGATAACAATTTAAAACAATTAATTGCATTGCAGTTACAGTTTACGTGGTCATTATAATGTAAATGTTATAGAAACACTTAGCTTAGTATGTATTATTCATAACAGGTTTTTATATTTAAGTGATTAATCAGGTTTTTACATTTAAGTGATTATTCTACTTTGTTGGAAATCTTTGATATTGAGCATTTAGGTTTGGGTGAGGAGGTGGTTTTTTAGCATAGTTTTGAATTGGGGTACAGGTAGGGTTTCTTTGGCAATAACAGGTAATGAATTCCAAATTTTCGTGCCTTTTATATGCATTGAGTTTTTACATAGTGTTAGATGGACACGGGGAACATCGAGGAGTGATCTGTGCCTAGTGTTATGGTCTACCTGGAGTCTACCCGGAGAGAATTCCAGGGATCAACGTCCCCGCGGCCTGGTCTGTGACCAGGCCTCCTGTTGGACCAGAGCCTGATCAACCAGGCTGTTACTGCTGGCCGCACGCAGTCCAACGTACGAACCACAGCCTGGCTGGTCAGGTACCGACTTTAGGTGCCTGTCCAGTGCCTGCTTGAAGACAGCCAGGGGTTTGTTGGTAATCCCCCTGATGTATGCTGGGAGGCAGTTGAACAATCTTGGGCCCCTGACACTTATTGTGTTGTCCCTCAACGTGCTAGTGGCACCCCTGCTCTTCATTTGGGGGACGTTACATCGCCTGCCGAGTCTTTTGCTTTCGTAGGGAGTGATTTTTGTGTGCAAGTTTGGTACTAAGCCCTCGAGAATTGGTCATGTGTCCTGTTAAAATTGGTAAGGAGAAGTTTGAGTGGTGGGTTAATATTTGCATAGAGTGTTCTATGTATGTAATAGGCACAGTAAAAAGTATGAATGTCTTGTATGGTGAGTAAGTTTAGGTTTTTGAATATTGGTGGAGTATGTTGTCTGGAGTGTGAATTTGTTATCATTCTAACTGCTGCCTTTTGTTGTGTTATTAGTGGTCTGAGATGAGTTATTGATGTAGAGCCCCATGCGCAGATTCCATAGGTGAGGTAGGGGTAAATGAGTGAGTGATATAGGGTAAGGAGAGCTGGTTGTGGAGCATAGTACCGTATAGTGATGATGAAAGTTTTTCTTTTTCGGGCCACCCTGCCTTGGTGGGAATAGGCCGATGTGTTAATAAAAAAAAAATTAAAAAAATACTAAACTACATTGTGAATCCTAAGTTGTATCACTTGAGACACGGCAGTACTTCTTTGTGTTGCATATCTTCCTACGGGAAAAAAGATCTGTATGGCTGACATCCTATGCCATTATCATGTGCTTAAAGCTATCCCTGGACAGCCAGAACTATGAAAAGGATGATGAGCCAGTAGTGACTATCGTGGTGGTCACTGTGACAGTCATAGCAGTAGAGAATGGAGTAGTGTTAGACCAGGATATGGTGGTAAATGCAGAAGCTGCTGAACCTGAATATCAACTGTCAATGAAGTCAATGGTTAGGCCTAGGAGCTACCCTGTCTCAAGTCATGTAACATGAAGAAGAGAGTAACCATCGCATATGAACTGGTTACCTACACGTATGAGCAAGATTGGGCGTGTCTGGTTATTCCAGAATCACTGTCACCAAAAAGTCAAACTGCATATGGTCCACCAGGGAGCAGTGTGTTAGGCAGAGCATGACAGGAACTTTTCTGGCTTGGCTAAAGGTAGATTTGCAGTACCAGTGGTCTGGTGAGTGTTGTGTACTTGTTTTGAAAAATCTTGAGAGGAATGAATAATATGTACACAAAATGTAATAAATAAGTAATAAAAAAAAATGAAAGAAAAAAAGAACTAATGCAGTATTTGCGGCTTATAAGGCCTGTTTTAGTTTCAATGGCTCAGCCCCTCAAGGGAGGTTCCTTGATGCTGGTGAGGGGCTCTTGTTCTAGGGAATTGGATATGTGCTCCAGTTCCCTGAATTGAGCTTGAATACCTTCCATCCCCACCCCCACAGGCGCTGTATAATCCCTACGGGTTTAGCGCTCCCCATGATTATAATTATAAATTCAATGGCTCGGCATCGGACATAACTGGGAGAGCTACAGTCCACCCCACACCCCAAACTTATAGCTCCCGTCACTGACCTTCAGTTTATAGAACGCAGGGTGGTTTTTGGACATTTTATGGGAAAAAATGTGTCTAATAAGCTGCGAAATACAGTACTTCTTTAAATTTATTTTTAATTCAACAAAATCTGTTCAGGAAAAGTTACCTGGTACTGGACTCAAAATCTTTGTCAGGGCTCCTAATTTGTTAATTTACTCCTCTCTTCAATAATACTTACCTTTAAGCTTGCAGGTAGAGTACAGTATTTAAAGTTTGTATATTCATTATTTCCAGAAAGCTGGCAACCAATACTTTTCACCTCGCGGAACACACCAATCCCTCGGAACACACTCATTCTCAAAACAAATTAGGTATTACAGTAGCTTGAAGCACAACATAATGGTGTAGATTTTTAGCTGCACTAATCTTTGTCCCCCAGGAAGATATGCAACATATAAGAGGTATTGCAAATGCATTAAGGTTAATTTGGGTGTAGCTCTTTTGAATAAAATACTGTACTAATACTTTTGTACTACTTTCTGGAAACAGGACAAATGCTGATCAATTGGTTTGTGAGTGCATTCAGTGAAGGACATTATCTTCGCCATGTTATCACGCCGCAGGACCTTAAGATTCTTGCCACACAATTTTGTACCCATCTTCTAGCCGCAGGGGTCATAAATCAGATTGAAGATGTCAGCGCTCCTCTTGAACTTCTCTTTAGAGTAAGTCTTGTATTAGTACTGTACTGTATATTAATGTTCCTCATATTAGTATTGTATTCATTGTAATTTGTAATACAATCTGATTTTTCTGAACTACCTCACTATTGTAAATTGTTTAATCATTTGAAATTTGTATTCATATGTAATTTGTAATATAGATTAAAAACTAGTATTAAGTCTGCCCGAAATGCCTAGCATGCCCAGGCATGCTAGGCATGCTAACGGCCATCTTTGTAATTATTGTCTTCTAAATGTAAAACATACATTGTAATTTTTTACAGAGAAATAAATAATCTTATCTTATTATTGTTTTTAATTACATTTTTCATGTTTTGTAGGAAATCATATAATTTACTTGTACTAGGGTAGCTTGTAGTAATACTGATTTGTTATAATGTACACTTTGTAGTATACACTGAAGTATTCAACTGGTGTTGATAAAAAAATATCATTAACACACAGGATATTTTTTTGCCACAATAGAGGCTTGGTAGGATTGCTGGTCTTTTTTCTGTCTCATAAACATGCAAGATTTCAGTTACATCTTGCTATTTCTACTTACACTTAGATCACACTACAAATGCATGGTTTTTTTTTTCTTCTCTCTCTCAACAAGTCGGCCGTCTCCCACCGAGACAGGGTGACCCAAAAAGAAAATACTTTCATCATTCAACACTTTCACCACACTCATACATAATCACTGTCTTTGCAGAGGCGCTCAGATACGACAGCTGAGAATAGTCCCTCCCAGCTGTCACAATCCCAGACCCCTCCTTTAAAGTGCAGGCATTGTATTTCCCATTTCCAGGACTCAAGTCCAACTAAATCAATTAACTGGTTTCCCTGAATCCCTTCACAAAATGTTACCCTGCTCACACTCCAACAGCTCGTCAGGTCCCAAAAACCATTAGTCTCCATTCACTCCTAACACGCTCACACATGCTTGCTGGAAGTCCAAGCCCCTCGCCCACAAAACCTCCTTTACCCCCCTCCCTCCAACCTTTTCTAGGACGACCCCTACCCCTCCTTCCTTCCCCTACAGATTTATATGCTCTCCAAGTCATTCTACTTTGATTCATTCTCTCTAAATGACCAAACCACCTCAACAACCCCTCCTCAGCCCTCTGACAAATACTTTAGTAACTCCACACCTCCTAATTTCCACATTCCGAATTTTCTGCATAATATTTACACCACACATTGCCCTTAGACAGGACATCTCCACTGCCTCCAGCCTCCTCCTCGCTGCAGCATTTGCAACCCATGCTTCACACCCATATAAGAGTGTTGGTACCACTATACTTTCGTACATTCCCTTCTTTGCCTCCATGGATAACGTTTTTTGTCTCCACAGATACCTCAATGCACCACTCAACTTTTTTCCTTCATCAGTTCTATGGTTAACCTCATCCTTCATAAACCCATCCGCTGACATGTCAACTCCCAAATATCTGAAAACATTTACTTCATCCATAATCCCTCTGTCCAATGTGATATCCAATTTTTCTTTATTTAAATCGTTTGATACCCTCATCACCTTACTCTTATCTATGTTCACTTTCAACTTTCTACCTTTACACACCCTCCCAAACTCGTCCACTAACCTTTGCAACTTTTCTTTAGAATCTCCCATAAGCACAGTATCATCAGCAAAAAGTGACTGTGTCAACTCCCATTTTGCATTTAATTCCCCATAATTTAATCCCACCCCTCTCCCCAACACCCTAGCATTTACTACTTTCACAACCCTATCTATAAATATATTTAACAACCATGGTGACATTACACATCCCTGTCTAAGACCTACTTTTACCGGGAAGTAATCTCCCTCTCTCCTACACACCCTAACCTGAGCCTCACTATTTTCATAACTCTTTACAGCCTTCAGTAACTTACTACCTATTCCATACACTTGCAACATTTGCCACATTGCTCCCCTATCCACTCTATCATATGCCTTTTCTAAATCCATAAATGCAATGAAAACTTCTCTACCTTTATCTAAATACTGTTCACATATATGCTTCACTGTAAACACTTGTATCTACACATCCCCTACCCACTCTAAAGCCTCCTTGCTCATCTGCAATCCTACTCTGTCTTACCTCTAATTCTTTTAATAACAACCCTGCCATACACTTTACCTGGTATACTCAGTAAACTTATTCCCTTATAATTCTTACACTCTCTTTTATCCCCCTTCCCTTTATATAAAGGAACTATACATGCTCTCTGCCAATCCCTAGGTACCTTCCCCTCTTTCATACATTTATTAAACAAAAATACCAACCACTCCAACACTATATCCTCCCCTGCTTTTAACATTTCTGTCATGATCCCGTCAGTTCCAGCTGCTTTACCCCTTTTCATTCTACGTAATGCCTCACGCACCTCCCCCACACTCGCTTCCTGCTCTTTTTCACTCCTAAACGATGTTGTACCTCCCTGGCCAGTACATTACATTATTATATACACATGGAAAATTCTCGAGGGCTTAGTATCAAACTTGCACACAAAAATCACTCCCTACGAAAGCAAAAGACTCGGCAGGCGATGTAACATCCCCCCAATGAAGAGCAGGGGTGCCACTAGCACATTGAGGGACAACACAATAAGTGTCAGGGGCCCAAGATTGTTCAACTGCCTCCCAGCATACATCAGGGGGATTACCAACAAACCCCTGGCTGTCTTCAAGCAGGAACTGGACAGGCACCTCAAGTCGGTACCTGATCAGCCGGGCTGTGGTTCGTACTTTGGACTGCGTGCGGCCAGCAGTAACAGCCTGGTTGATCAGGCTCTGGTCCAACAGGAGGCCTGGTCACAGACCAGGCCGCGGGGGCGTTGACCCCTGGAATTCTCTCCAGGTAGACATGAAATTACCGCCTCCCTACTCTGTTTTTAACTGACAAATCTATTCGTTCCCTAGGCTTTCTTACCTTATTTCACTCCAAAAATTTTTCTTGTTTTCAGCAAAATTTCTTGACAGCGCCTCTCCCATTCTTTCATCTGCTCTTCTTTTGCACTCTCTCACCACTCTCTTCACCTTTCTTTTACTCTCCATATACTCTGCTCTTCTATTAACACTTCTGTTTTGTAAAAACCTTTCATAAGCTACCTTTTTCTCTTTTATCACACCCTTTACTTCTTCATTCCACCACTCACTCCTCTTTCCTCCTACACCCACCCTCCTATAGCCACAAACTTCTGCCCCACATTCTAATACTGCATTTTTAAAATGATCCCAACTCTCTTCAACCCCCCCCCCCCCCCACTACTCATACTTGCACTAGCCCACCTTTCTGCCAATAGTTGCTTATATCTCACCCTAACTTCCTCCTTCCTTAGTTTATACACTTTTACCTCTCTCTTACTTGCTGTTGCCATTTTCTTTGTCCCATCTACCTTTTACTCTAACTGTAGCTACAACTAAATAATGATCCAATATATCCGTTGCCCCTCTATAAACATGTACATGCTGAAGCCTACCCATCAACCTTTTATCCACTAATACATAATCTAACAAACTACTTTCCTTACGTGCTATATCATACCTTGTATATTTATTTATCCTCTTTTTCATAAAATATGTATTACTTATTACCAAACCTCTTTCTACACATAGCTCAATTAATGGTTCCCCATTTACATTTACCCGTGGCACCCCAAATTTACCTACTACTCCCTCCACAACATTTTTACCCACTTTAGCATTAAGATCCCCAACCACAATTATTCTCTCACTTGGTTCAAAACTCCCCACACACTCACTCAACATTTCCCAAAATCTCTCTCTCCTCTACACTTCTCTCTTCTCCAGGTGCATAAACACTTACTATAACCCTCTTTTCACATTCAATCTTTATTTTACTCCACATAATCCTTGAATTTATACATTTATATTCCCTCTTTACCTGCCATAACTGATTATTCAACATTATTGCCACTCCTTCTTTAGCTCTAACTCTATTTGAAACCCCTGACCTAATCCCATTTATTTCTCCCCACTGAAACTCTCCTACCCCCTTCAGCTTTCTCACTTAAAGCCAGGACATCCAGCTTCTTTTCATTCATAACATCTACAATCATCTCTTTCTTATCATTCGCACAACATCCTCGCACATTCAAACATCCCATATATACACACCCCTCTGGGTTTTCTTCTGTTTTCTTACTAGTTCTAGTTCTTGTTCATTTCCTCTTCTCTCCATGGGAAAGTGGAACAGAATTCTTCCTCTGTAAGCCATGCGTGTCGTAAGAGGTAACTAAAATGCCAGGAGCAAGGGGCTAGTAACCCTTTCTCCTGTATACATCACTAATGTTAAAAAGAGAAACTTTTGTTTTTCTTTTTGGGCCACCCTGCTTCAGTGGGATACGGCCAGTTTGTTGAAAGAAGAAGAATAGAGGCTTGGTCTGAGACCAGGCCTTGAGTGGGGGAGGGGACAATGGTCCCCATAACTATAACAGATATTGGAGAAACCTTGTCAATACTTGCAACACTTAAGTGTCTTTACTGATGCAATGTTTCACCTGTGCAGCAGGCTTCATCAGTTTGATGTAGAGTAGATTATAATAATGAAGACCGTAGAATAAATGGAGATGTAATTTTGAGGTGACACGTTCCTCAGCCCTGACAGGTGGTGGTCAGTCCCTCGGTCTAAAGTAGAGGCATTAGGCTTGAGACTTGTATACTGGAATTGGAAGTGAGGTGTAGCAGCTTGGAGATGTCACAGGCGAGTGGGGCCCACTAGTGGAGGTAAGTCATGCTAAACACTTGTTAGCTAGTAGACACTAGTGTGACACAGCAACACCATGGTATATTGGTATAGGAGATCCACCATGAGGCCTGGTCACAGACTGGGCTGCGGGGGCGTTGACCCCTGGAACTCTCTCCAGGTAATAGTTGTAGAAGACATCTTCTGTACCAAGATACCATGGTGTCACACTAGTGTCTACTACTTAACAAGTGTCTAGCATAACTTACCTCCACTAGTGGGCCCCACTCACCTGTGACAACATCTGCAAGCTGCTACACCTCACTTCCAGTTCCAGCTTCATGCCTTTGCTTTAGATTAAGGGACTGACCCCCTTGTACCAAGGGTGAGGGAGTGATCATCTCAAAGATCACTTCTACTGTTGCCAGTATTGTAATAACCACTGTATTTGACTGTTTCTTGACATCAATATACTATGAATGAAACACTTGTGCAACATTTGGGACAATGAGGGTAATGAAGTGTCTCATTCTTCAACATGTTAATTTTCAAAACCATTTTCATTGCAGCCATATACTGTCAAACAAACCCTGAAACCTACTTGTTTTCATCCACTTTCATCCCGATACTTTGTTTCATCTTTTCCTTATTATAGACTTCCATATGATATGCTGCAATCCCTTCTTTCACAGCGTTTATCATTACGTACCTGGATCCTTGTCTGCAGAAATAATTCTCAAAAATTACATTTCCTTGTTTTGTATTGTAATTTAATTAACTATTGCTACTCACCCTGTTAGAACTAAGAATTGTTTTGTACATAAATGGTGTACAATACCGACAAGATGAAGAATTACACATTTGCAACATCTGGGTACCTTTATTTATAGATGTTACTCCAACCAGTGGCTTTATCAGTGCAATACAAGGACAAAATGTAAAGAATTATATACAAAAGATGAGGTAATTAGTCCCTCAGCCTTGGAGTTGGTGAAGAGCACCGTAGTCTTGAAGGAACCGAAGCAGTCATGGAGCTTGGCGCTTATATAACGGCGATGGGTGAAGGACGTGCAGCACATGAAGGCATTGTCACTGGTAGGCGAGATTCCACAGTAGAAGTAGGTTATACTCAAGGAATGGGCCAGTATAAAATTCTTCACATTATATAGTTGTATTGATAAAGCCACTGTTTGGCAAAACATCTACAACTAAAGATAACCAGATGTTGCACATTGTCTAATTCTTCATTTTTAAGAATTATCTTGTAACTTGTATCTACTTTAAGTTCCTATTAATACTGTGTATTAGATCCTAAAAAAAATAATAAAAAAAAAACTATATTTTAAGTATGGGCTAAGTTTTGCCTAAAATGCTATGCATCCTATGAGTCATTCTATTGTATGTTTTGTACAGTAATTTTCAAATATAGATTTGTTTGTACAGTGCCTGCACTCTAAAGGAGGGCGAGGATGTTGCATTTCAGAAGGTTTTAATTATTCTATAAACTTCTGGTAAGACAGCTACTGAATGTATGATTGTGAATGTGTTCCCTGTTTTGTCACCCTACCTTTGGTGTGGTTAAAAAAAAAAAATATAGCAAAGTTTGACATTATTAACACTGTTGATCTTGGCAGCCTGACCTGATGTACTACTGGTCCCATACCGAAGCCTCACCAGCACAGATCTTGACCCCAGGCAAAATCTCTTCCTCTGCCTGGCCTCCTGCAAACTTTGCAGAGCTCCTTTCATCTGTTCGCCCAGGAGCCAAATACACAGAAGCTGGTATGTTTTTTGGGTGTGCAATGGTAGAAAGTTGAAAGTGAACATAGATAAAAGTAAGGTGATGAGGGTATCAAACAATTTAGATAAAGGAAAATTAGATATCACATTAGAGGGAGGGAGTATGGAAGAAGTGAATGTTTTCAGATATGTGTGTGAGTTGACTTGTCAGCAGATGGGTTTATGAAGGATGAGGTTAACCATAGAATTGATAAAGGAAAAAAGGTGAGTGGTGCGTTGAGGTATCAGTGGAAACAAAGAACGTTATCAAGGGAAGCAAAGAAGGGAATGTACGAGAGTATAGTGGTACCAACACTCATATATGGGTGTGAAGCATGAGTTGCAAATGCTGCAGCGAGGAGGCGGCTGGAAGCAGTAGAGATGTCGTGTCTAAGGGCAAAGTGTGGTGTAAATATTGTGCAGAGAATTTGTAGTGTGGAAATTAGGAGGAGGTATGGGGTTACTAAAAGTATTAGTCAGAGGGCTGAAGAAGGGCTGTTGAGATGGTTTGGTAATTTAGAGAGAATGGAACAAAGTAGAATGACTTGGAGAGCGTATAAATCTGTAGGGGATAGAAGGCGGGGTAGGGGTCGTTCCCGAAAAGGTTGGAGGGAGGGAGTAAAGGAGGTTTTGTGGGCGAGGGGCTTGGACTTCCAGCAAGCGTGCGTGAGCATGGTATATAGGAGTGTGAGCAGCGTAATAATATTTTGTGAAGGGATACAGGATAATTGGTTAGCTGAACTTGAGTCCTGGAGGTGGGAAGTACAATAGTGGCACTTAAAAGAGGGGTTTGGGATATTTGCTTTTTGGGGTGACATCTGAACTGTAGTATCTGTGTGCCTCTGCAAAGACAGTTTTATGTGTGAATGATACTGAAAGTGTTTTTCTTTTTTAGGTCACCCTGCCTCGGTGGGAGACGGCCAGTGTATAAATAATGTTTGTGTGTATAACACACTTAACACCATACATGCTTAGCTTGTTTTGCAAAATCACTGTTTCTTCATAAGCCACATCTGCAAGTTCTGGCTTAAAATCAGCATATGCATACATTCTCTCATGTTAGTACTGTTGGTGAATGAAATATATGATTACCATTATTTTTAGAATTGCTGTAATCATAATTAGTGTACTAATAAATTTCTAGTCTGCTACTAACAATGCTATTATTTATAATTAACCCACTGTTTGAAAACAGACCTCACCACTGGGAAGGTCACTACAGCTGATAACTCTCCTTGTGATCCTAATGGGGTACTTATCGAGACTGCAGTGGAGAGAGTAAAGAACGGGGAGGGAGAAGGTAACCTGCATGCTGTGCATGGTTGTCCTCCAATCTGAACATTGATCAATATTTTTTTATCCTCATATTTTTTCCTCATAGTTCTTGCAGTTCTGAAAGCTTTCTTATTAACCTGCTTATGGTATGTTGGATGAGTTGGGATCAAGAGGAATGGTAAGATAGAGACTTAAGTTGTGTGAGCCCACTGCTTCAGATTCACCTTACTATAGTTTTCAGTTTAGTCAGTCTTAGACTAATTTTGGTTACAGTTCTGTTTAGCACATGTTTTTTTACTACTACTACTACAGTATGTAATGCCATCACAGGGTATATGTGCTATAATAATGAAATACTACTGTTTAGTTTGTTTTATCATTATTATAATTCTTCAGAGGCATATACGTACATATATATTTGCACGTATATTTTTATTGGAGTTTCAGAGTTGACATTGCAGAATTTTGTTTTGCACATTTTGTCTTTCAGACATTGAGGGGCTATGAATCTTAACAAATTATATTACCCTTTCTTTATTTCTATGTACGTATTCCCCAAGGCTTTTTGCACCATTTAGTGTATGTCACATTAACTGTTAATCTTTTGAAATGTTTTGGTAGCACCATCATACTTTGTATGTATCAACCAATTGTGAATTATGGAGATTGATTAAATGCATGTGTATTCAAAATTAAAATTTTGGTGCAACAGTGAAATTGTGCATGATTTGCATTTAGCCTTTTAAGTGATATTATGAAATTTTTATTGCCTTCATAAGAATTTTGTGTTCAGGTTCCATGAACCACTAATTTGACTTGCAACCTATGTGTATAAACTATAGCACCAGTAAACAAGAAAATTCTTACACCACTTTTTTTTTTTTTTTTGCTTGGCTAGTCGTCTATCCACAATCAAATGTGCACATGCATACCAGTGCTTCCTGGGCAGACTCATTTGATTGTGAACTTGTTGATGTACAGAACTTTTATGTGAACATCCAACTTGCTTCTCCCACCTGGAAGATATTAATCAGCATGCATTTTGCTTGGCACATAGGCTATTTAAATTTGTTTCTGTGTTCAGTGTGCTTGGCTGAACATACATTTAATTTAAGTAAAGACTTGTGTTGAAAGTGTTGCTGATATTTCAGTGGCTCTAATGCCACCTAAACATCCTCTTCCAAGATTTTCATACATGGCTACCTGGAAAATACTAGATATGCCCACAATGCTTCTCCCACTTTTCAGTCTCTACCATTTATTTTATTTTCGATGCTCGACAATTTTTTCTAATAGTCTCTCAGTTGCCACTAACTACTCAGTCACAAACCTGCATGAAGTTACTCACATGTGTCTCTTGAGCACTTGGTGAGTGTCTACATTATCGAAGTTAATGCTCATTTGGATCATATGAACAACCATGCCATATCGCCAGTCAAGATCTTGGTAATGTTACTACTGATACTAGGCTGCTGAAATTTTGATGCTTATTGTTGGAGGTTTACAAGGCCTACTTGTCCTTGATTTCTGTTCAGGAAACTAGACTTTTTTTTTTTTTTTAGTCAGGCCTACCTTTCTAGAACTTATTAAAAAATTATGATTAGTTTGCCCAAAATGCATTGCATACTTGTGGGTTTCTTTTGTGCCTAACAATGTTTCATTGAATGAAATTTACATTTTTGTATGGCATGAAAGGAAATAAAAATTTGAATTTGAAAAATTTGTTCCTGCTCAGTTTCTGAGCTTATCAGGTTCAGTTTTAATGACTTGACCTCTTGGGTTATTTCTTCCATCACATATCCCCGCACAGATGACTTTGACTCATACTGCCATGCATATTATGGCACATTACATAAGGAATTGAAAATGAGTTTTTTCTGCAAGCCACTTAAAAAAAAAAATTGTGTTTAAGTATCTGAAGGTTCTTTATTCTGCTGTCACTGAGAATGTACAGGCAACTGTTTGGGCTAGTACTCCTCATGAAGCAGGAGATTCTACTCTGTTCCAATATAAAAGTGTTGGTATCTCAGCAACTTGATTCTATTATTGTGTTTAAAATACTTCAGAATTTGTCTTCTCTCAGGTCAGTGTAACAGGTGATGTTTAAAGACCTGATTCTGCAGAGGGAGATGTTAAGATAAGATTTGTTTGGATTTTTAACCTGGGGTAGGGAGTGTTAGCCATCCAGGATAACCCAACAAAGTCAGTGCCTCAGCTAGGACTGTCTGTCTTATTTGAATTTAGTCTTGTCCCCCATGATGTAACCAACAACAGTCGACTAACACCCAAGAGCCTACTTACTGCTAGGTGGACAGGAACAGTGGGTGTAAAAAAAACATGCCCATTGTTTCCACCTGTGCCAGGGATTGAGCCACAAACACTAAGTATGTGAGTCGAGTGCATTATCAACTGAGCCATGGGCAATTAGCACATTGATGTTCACAAGTCTTCTCCACCAGCTTCTGGTTTCATTGGCTCAGGAGTAGTATGTGGAAAGTTCAGTGGCAAAAATGTACACCTTCTTTTCTTGTCAGCTATTTCTCGCCAGGCTGTTCTGAATGAAGCTTTTGTCCTGCACTGTGAATTGGCCGAGGGAGAGCAGGTTTGCATATGCACTGGATATACCAGCTATACACAGGTTGCAGTCTCTCTTAGTGATTATTGGAACCTGCATAAAGAAAGTAGTTTTTCATACTTTAATACAGTAAGCTTTGTTCTCAGTGTGTTTTAACAAAATTAATTTAGAGGACCCCCCTCCCACTTAATTACCTATACGTACATGTATATGGACTGGAGAACAGGTTCAGTAGGCAAAAAATACGTTAAGCTCCATTTTCCCATAGAAGCTCTCTTATAGCATGGAGATGAGGACCAGGATGATAATATTCCATAAGTAAAGCCTATTAGTTTTTTTCCTTCTTGTCAAATGTTTGCCAAAATAATGAATTTATTACATGTACAACATGTAATCATATATGAAAAAGAAATTAATTTTATCCAAAAGCAACAGAGAAAATAAAATGAAATTCGATCTTACTTTGGCCAGGTCTCCCTTTGTCATTAAAAAGCAGATTAGAACAATATTTGAGGAGATATTGTTAAAAGATCATGAGAGCTGTGAATAATGCACTGGCATCTGGTTGTTGTATAAGCAAGCATGCATTAATAAGGAGGGAGGGGGTCCACCACTGGAAATTGTCATATGAGTCGGAGGCAACTGTTAGGTGGGAGACTGGTCCTAGTGTTATTTTTTTTTTGTGAATCAACATGACTAAGCAATTGGTCATTAAGCAGGTGTTTACTGTGCTGGTTACCCGAAGACATTATCTGTAATGAGGGTTGGTGTTAACTGAGTTGGAAATGCAGATTTTGTAATTAGAAACTTTTAAGTATTTTCTAAAGGTTATGAATGAAAGAAATGTAGAAATGTTACTTCCAAATTAATTACTCAGTTTTGATAATGGGTAATTCTGCTACAATGAGAAGAGTAAACCAAAATTTTTTTTAATTGGTGTAGCTTTTTCTTATATTACTAGTTAAGTCATCGTGGTAGTTGCACTAGAGTATTAAACAAGCTGAGATGTCTTTTCCCAGTGCACTGCTCTACTCTTGTAGTGTGCCAAGACTGGCTTCCCTTAGTACATGATGAAATCATGAGTATTTTATGTGCAATATAGGTTTTAAGCCATGGATATCTTAACGTGTTAGTGATGTAAAACAGCAAACCAACTGGATATGAGAATTAAACCATTATACATCACTAACAAGTTTTTTTTTTTTTTAATAAAAAAACTTGTTAGTGATGTACAATGGTTAAATTCTGATATCCAGTTGGTTTGCTGTTTTACTTATCACTTTTGAGTCATGATTCACCTGTGGTGTTTATTTTATGGTCTAGCACAGCGGCTGTATATAATGCCCTCTTATACAGTGGACCCCCGAGTTTCGTAAAAACTTCACTCCTGAAGTCTGCTCAAGTGCCATTACCGAACGAATTTACTCCCTTAAGGAAAAATTTCACGTAGGTTAGTCTATTTCAGACCCCCAAAAATACACTTCCACAAGAACTTACAAAATTATACTTACATAATTGCACGATTTCCGGGGTATTCGTTAACCGAGGGTCCACTGTATATAATTTTTATTTTGTAAGTCTCGGGCTAATTTAATACCCTAGCATGACTGCCAGGATATTTGTTTCTTTGACAAAAGTTGTCTTGATAGCATATACCAAATCAACCTATGTAAAAATTCTATGCACATAAAGGGCCCCAGAATCTGGAATTCATTACCAGTAAATATTAAAATAACCTTGTCTGAAAATCAATTTAAGACTTCTCAAAAACCACCTACTCACCCTAAACTAAATACAGTGGTACCTCGTGTTATGATATTTTTTCGTTCGAGAATGCTGTTCAAGTGCTATTACCAAACGAATTTATCCCCATAAGGAATAATGTAAAATAGACTAGTCCTTTTACACCCCAAAAATATACTTACAAAAGCATTTAAAAAAATACTTACATAAAAGGGCGATTTTGGGGACCATCGTAACTCGAGGTACCACTGTACTCATACTACTGTAAATTACTTTAAAAAATGCTCACTGTTATTTTCCCATAAGATAATTTCAATTTTTACTATTATGTAACCATCCTACTAAACACTTGTTACAATGTAATATCACCATATTGTAATTTGAACAAATTTATATGGTTCAATCTAATGTTCAACTAAAACAAACTCAATCAATTTCTCTAGTATTAAGTACATAGTCTATAAGCCATTAGATTAAGCTGCCCTTAATGCCACGGCATGTTAGTGGCTCTCCTTGCACTTCAGTTCATGATTGTAATTACAAAATCTTGATGTAAACTTGCAATGAAATAAAAATTCTCATTCTCATATTGTAATTGTGCAATTTAAATCCTCTCGTGTATTAGCTCTTATGGAGGTATTAAAAATATGCTTCACCATTTCATTGATATCGTGAAATTTTCAGAGTTTCAGCAAGTAGTGATGGGCCTTAAGCGAGAACACAAGGAGTCACTTGAACGAATAGAGAGTGATCAAGAAGTGTCGCTCTTCAAGCTGCGAGGGGAGCAGGCAGAGAAACTGTGCCAGTATGAACACAAGATCAGGGAACTTGAGCTGGAGCTGGAGAAACTTAAAACAGTCTCAGCTATACAGGTGTTTATACAGTATTTTATTTTTTAGAGATGTGCCAAAGTATTGGTACAGTGGACCCCCAGTTTTCGTGATTTTTTAGTTCCAGAATGCTGTTCAAGTGCCGTTACCAAACGAATTTATTCCCATAAGGAATAATGTAAATTAGATTAGTCCTTTTAGACCCCCAAAAATACACTTACAAAAGCACTTACAAAAATACACTTACATAATTGTGCGAGTTTGGAGCATCACGAAAACCGGGGGTCCACTGTATCAGTATTAGGTAATTATGATGGTGGGGATATTGGCCTAAAATTGAGCATTGGTAAAGGAGGACCCTGCTTTACAGTGCTTTGCTTTATGGCATTTTGCTAATACAGCTGTTTTTAATTGTACCCATTCTTTATTCAGACTTCCTACAATAAATATATTCATTGCTCATTATAAGCTAATGTGTGTGCTGTATATAGATTTTTTAGGCCTAACTCTGTTGCTCACTTATATATGATAGTGTAAACATGTTTTCAGACTTCTACTACATCATGTACTATGCTTGTACTATGCCATGAGCTCAGCTCACTTAGATAAGCTGTGAGTGGTAATTTTGGGCCTAGTTATGAGAGAATGGGTCAATGCTGTAAGTGTTCACCCCATAAAAAAAACCCTGCAGCACGCAGTGCATAACGAAGAAAAAAAACTGACCGTGGTTTTGGTGTATTTTCATGGTTATATTCTCGGTTTCTTGGTCTCATTTGATAGAATGGAAGATATATTACAGAAATGGAGATTATTTTGATTGGTTTCAGGACTGAAAGTAGCTTGAAATTGAGCTCAAAGTAGCAGAAATGTTTAATTTTTGCCAATATTTCAGAAAACACAAATGACGTCATTTGTTCAGTATGCGTCCTACTGGCCAGTCTAATATGTATTTAGAAATGCAATGACATTATTTATACAATTTTTACAATAATGCAGTAGTCTGCATAGCAGTAAATCTTGTATTTTATGTGTATATCTGGAGAGAGTTCCAGGGGTCAACGCCCCTGCGGCCCGGTCTGTGACCAGGCCTCATGTTGGATCAGAGCCTGATCAACCAGGCTGTTACTGCTGGTCGCACGCAGTCCAACGTACGAACCACAGCCTGGCTGGTCAGGTACCGACTTTAGGTGTCTGTCCAGTGCCTGCTTGAAGACAGCCAGGGGTTTGTTGGTAATCCCCCTGATGTATGTTGGGAGGCAGTTGAAGAGTCTTGGGCCCCTGACACTTATTGTGTTGTCTCTCAACGTGCTAGTGGCACCCCTGCTTTTCATTGGGGAGATGTTACATCACATGCCGAGTCTTTTGCTTTCGTAGGGAGTGACTCTCGTGTGCAAGTTTGGTACTAATCCCTCGAGAATTTTCCACGTGTATATAATAATGTATCTCTCCCGCCTGCGTTCTAGGGAGTACAGGTTTAGGAACGTCAAGCGTTCCCAGTAATTGAGGTGGTTTATCGCAGTTATGAGTGCCGTGAAGGTTCTCTGCACATTTTCTAGGTCAGAAATTTCACCTGCCTTGAAAGGTGCAGCCAGTGTGCAGCAATATTCCAGCCTAGATAGAACAAGTGACCTGAAAAGTGTCAACATGGGCTTGGTATCCCTGGTTTTGAAGGTTTTCATTATCCATCCTGTCATTTTTCTAGCAGATGCGATTGCTACGGTGTTATGGTCCTTGAAGGTGAGATCCTCTGACATGATCACTCCCAGGTCTTTGACATTAGTTTTTCGCTCTATTGTGTGGTTGGAATTTGTTTTGTACTCCGATGAGATTTTAATTTCTTCACGTTTTCCATATCTGAGTATAATTGAAATTTCTCATCATTGAACTTCATATTGTTTTCTGCAGCCCATTTAAAGATTTGGTTTATGTCTGCTTGGAGTCTTGCAGTGTCTTCAACGGTGGACACTGTCATACAGATTCTGGTGTCATCTGCAAAGGAAGACACAGCACTGTGGCTTATATCCCTGTCTATGTCCGAAATGGAAAGTAAGTGTAATATAAGAGGGGCCTGGAGACATGACTAAGGAACAGAGGAAGTGTTTTTCAGTGCCAGGAATGTCTACATTGTATATTCTGGACTCTATTTTGAAATTAGCAATTTTTTAATTTTGTGTGAATTTGGTCAAATTACCAATTTCTGATCACTTTATTGAGTAGTTGAATTAGGTAAATGGGCAGTTTCTTGTACTCAATCGATAGCCTAGAAGAAATACTAGAGCAATAGCTATGGGTTTGGTCAATTGGAAAAATGCAATTGGCCAAAACTAAGGTGCAAAGTGGGCAAAATAAGTACCTGATCAGCCAGGTTGTGGTTCATATGTCAGTTTGTGCGGCCAACAGTAACAGCCTGGTTGATTAGGCCTTGATCCACCATGAGGCCTGGTCACAGATTGGGCAGTGGGGGTGTTGACCCCCCAAAACCCTCTCCAGGTATACTCCAGGTAATTTGATTGCAAATTTTAACAAGAAATTAAAATTGAGACACACTTTTTAATACGCTGAAGAAAGTCTTGATGTGAGGTCAAAATGTACATTACTCGTATATTTTTTTTTTGTATTTTGGCCATAAATAGTATACACTTTATATAAGTACATATAATTATAATCCATAAATTATAATTTCTAAAAAAAATTATTATAAATGAAACATGAACCAAAGTTCATAAATATTTAGAAATTTTGTATTACAGTACAGTATATTTTAGACAGTTATTCAACGAGCTTTCGTTATGTCTTGAGATGACATAATGTTAGTCAAGTGTTTGGTGCCCTGCTCTCCTATATACGTACCTTGAAGTTATTAGAGTGCACTAGGCCCCTTTGTGAACCTGGATGAGTGTAGAAGTGCAAATACAAGTTTATTTCAAGATAATACAATGTTTATACAGAAATGAGTGATATTGGAGTGCATGTTTAAAGTCCATGGATATTCGGAGCATTTCAGGCAAGCTTAAGCCTAGCTAGTAATTTTTCATCTTTTTCCAGGAACTCACTGCAAAGACAAAAGCAGACTTCGATTCACCGACCACTCCTAGCAGACTAGCAACATGTAGTGGCCCTCAATCACTGCCCCCTCCTCCCCCTCCCCCACCCCCATCTACAGAGAAAGGTGTGGCTGATGCTTCACCCTCTTTTGCACCGAGTGTAGTTTCTAGTTCTACTGCTCTACTACAACAACAACATTCTGCATTGTCAGGGATGGGAGCACCTCCAGCACCTACTGCACCTCTGGCACACACTGCCCCACCATCCACTCTTCCTCTCTCCAGCATGCCTTCTCTACCTCCTATTACTTCCCCTTTGCTGGGCACTGGTTTACAACCACCTGTGGCACCATCTTCTCTTGCAGTAAGTGGACCACCACCCCCACCAGGAATGGGCGGCCCACCACTGCCACCGCCCCCACCCCCACCACCACCATCCATTCCAGGAATAGGTGGACCACCACCACCCCCACCACCTATGCCAGGAATGTTTGGAACACCACTCATGTCAGTAATGGAAGGACCACCTCCCCCACCCCCACCTCCACCACCACCCTTACAAGGAATGGGAGGACCACCACCACCCCCACCACTGCCGCCACCAGGAATGGGTGGACCACCGCCCCCTCCACCACCACCACCACCAGGAATGGGTGGCCCACTCCCCCTCCACCACCTCCACTAGGAATGGGTGGCCCACCACTACCAGGAATGGGGGGTCCACCACCCCCTCCACCACTACCAGGAATGGGGGGCCCACCACCCCCTCCACTACCAGGAATAGGGGGCCCACCCCCTCCACCACTACCAGGAATGGGGGCCCACCACCCCTCCACCTCCCCACCACCCTCCACCTCCCCACCACCACCAGGAATGGGTGGACCACCACCTCCCCACCACCACCAGGAATGGGTGGACCACCACCTCCCCCACCACCGCCAGGAATGGGTGGACCGCCACTCCCACCACCACTGCCAGGAATGGGTGGACCGCCACTCCCACCACCACTGCCAGGAATGGGTGGACCACCCCCTCCACCTATGCCTGGTATGGGCCCCCCTCCACCTCCTTGGCCTCCTGGCATAAAAGGGCCACCACCACCTCCAGGAATTCCACCACCACCTCCAGGAATTCCACCACCACCAGGTGGACCTGCACCTTTCCCAGCACCGCCGCCAGGTGGCTGGAATGCTGCGCGGCCAGCTGGTAAGTGACTCCCACAGAAATGAGAGGTGGCATGTGCAATTTTTGACATTAACTACAATATAACATTAACATGCTGTATATAATTTATGCACTGAAAGCTTGTAGCTATTGTTTAAATGTACAGTATTAACAAATAAGTGTCAGCAGACTTTAATGGTTTAAATTTTTTCTCATAAAAATGTATATATTTTAAAAATGTTTGAGTTATATTATATCTATAGTGTGTGTGTGTTATTTGTTACTAATATGTTCTTAATTTGTTTATCAGAACCAGTGCCATCCTAATTTATATGATTTTGTTCTTCATTTCTTTTCTGTTTTCTTTTATTCTTCCAGTTCTGTCTGGGTTCACTTGTGCACTGGTCAGAATGTATTGTTAGTCTTAAATCATTACTTGTAAACTGCTCTCTCTCTCTCTCATGATTGCATGAAAATTGCATGTTGTAATGTACCACTAATCTACATAATAATGAATTGCATGTTTCTATAAGACATTACTGTCTCAAGCAACATACAGAGAGCATTTAAGTATAAGGTGCATGGAACTAGATAATGTGTGTTTGCTATATTAACTGATAGACATTATAATTGCCTAAGAAGTGTGAAGACTTGAAGATTAACACCTCTGAAGGGTAAGTTTCTTACTGGCTCGTGTTTTCAGTGTTATTATGTAAATATATAAGAGTTCTGCTACACAAATATTTTTAATTTAGATAATGGATATATTTAACTCATAGAAGTAGAAGTGGTCTTAGAGTATGTAGATGTCCGTTAACTATGTTGTAAGATTAACATCTCCAAAAATTTTTTTAGAGACTAAAGTGCCACATACATAGGATCACCTGAATCTTCTAATTACAAGCAGTTTTTTCTGCATTTGTATGAAATTTGTGATGAGATTATTGCAGTTTTTAATAAACTGACCAACATTATCATTCATTCAATAGCTGTCTTATCAGAGGTGCACAACATCATAATTCAAAGGCCCCACAGAAGTGCAGCATCACCACCCCTCCTTCAGAGTGCAGGTGCTAGACTTTCTGCCTTTGGGGCTCAAGTCCATTTAACCAGTATATTTCTGAATACCTTCATAAATATTTTTACCTTGCTCACACTCAACAGCACATTTAGCCATACAAACCACCTGTCTGCACTCACTCTGATCTAATCTCTTCACACAAGCCTCTTGGATGCTCAACCTCCTACCGCTCAAAACAACCTTCACTTTCATCCCTTCCTAGGATGACCACACCCCTAGCCCCTCCTTCCACCCAAGATTTATACACCCTCTTGATCATCCTTGCTTGCTCTGTTCACTGTTAAGTACCCAAATTATCTTGACACCTCCTCATACCTCTGAATTATACCTTTGGTGACCACACACTATCTAATTTCTACCCTCCAAATTCTCTGTCCCGTGTTTACACCAATTGCTCTCAAACATGACATCTCTTCCTTTAGCTGTCTCCTCACTGTAAAGTTCAAATACTATGCCTCATGTGCTCTTTTACTATGGTACATTACCCATTTTGCCACCTTAAAGGCCATAACACACCACCTAGTTTTTATGTACATCATCTTTCAACAAATTGGCTTGGCCATTTCCCACCAAGGCGGGGTGGCCTAAAGAGAAAACATAAAGTTTCTCTTTTTAACTTTAGTAATGTATACAGGAGAAGGGGTTACTAGCCCTTTGCTCCCGGCATTTTAGTCGCCTCTTACGACACGCACGGCTTACGGAGGAAGAATTCTGTTCCACTTCCCCATGGAGATAAGAGGAAATAAGAACAAGAACTAGTAAGAAAATAGAAGAAAACCCAGAGGGGTGTGTATATATATGCTTGTTTACCTGGAGTTTACCTGGAGAGAATTCCAGGGGTCAACGCCCCTGCGGCCCGGTCTGTGACCAGGCCTCATTGTACATGAATGTGTAGTGTGACCTAAGTGTAAGCAGAAGTAGCAAGATGTACCTGTAATCTTTCATGTTTATGAGACAGAATAAAGACACCAGCAATCCTACCATCATGTAAAACAATTACAGGCTTTCGTTTTACACTCACTTGGCAGGACGGTAGTACCTCCCTGGGTACGAGTGGTACCCCGGATTTCGTCAATAATTTGTTCCAGAAGGCTGTTCGAGTGCCGTTACCGAACGAATTTGTTCCCATAAGCACTTACAATAATACACTTACATAATTGTTTGAGTTGGGAGCTGTACGAAATCCGGGGTACCACTGTATATACATACACATACATACATAGTACATACTTACATACAGTGGTACCCCGAGTTTCGTACAGCTCCCAACTCGAACAATTATGCCTTGGTGGGAGACGGCAGACTTGTTGAAAAAAAAAAAAATTATTGTAAGGGCTTTTGTAAGTGTATTTTTGGGAGTCTGAAATGGACTAATCTAATTTACATTATTCCTTAAACCAGCAAATAATAATAATAGTTTGTGACATGATACAAAGATGTACAATGAGTTGTAGGAATGGGGTGTACATGCCAAAAGCCCCTTATATGCAGAGCATTATGGGCAAACTTAAAATTAAACTTACAAATGGTAAAAATTATAGTAAACAATTTAGTACAATATAAGTATAGTTGACACAGTTACTTTTTGCTGATGATACTGTGCTTATGGGAGATTCTAAAGTAAAGTTGCAAAGGTTAGTGGACGAGTTTGGGAGAGTGTGTAAAGGTAGAAAGTTGAAAGTGAACATAGATAAGAGTAAGATGATGAGGGTATCAAACGATTTAAATAAAGAAAAATTGGATATCACATTGGAGAGAGGGATTATGGAAGAAGTAAATGTTTTCAGATATTTGGGAGTTGTGTCAGTGGATGGGTTTATGAAGGATGAGGTTAAACATAGAATTGATGAAGGAAAAAAGGTGAGTGGTGCGTTGAGGTATCTGTGGAGACAAAAAACGTTATCCATGGAGGCAAAGAAGGGAATGTACGAAAGTATATTGGTACCAACACTCTTATATGGGTGTGAAGCATGGGTTGCAAATGCTACAGTGAGGAGGAGGCTGGAGGCAGTGGAGATGTCCTGTCTAAGGGCAATGTGTGGTGTAAATATTATGCAGAAAATTCGAAGTGTGTAATTAGGAGGAAGTGGGGAGTTACTAAAAGTATTTGTCAGAGGGCTGAAGAGGGGTTGTTGAGGTGGTTTGGTCATTTAGAGAAAATGGATCAAAGTAGAATGACTTGGAGAGCGTATAAATCTGTAGGGGAAGGAAGGCGGGGTAGGGGTCATCCTAGAAAAGGTTGGAGGGAGGGGGTAAAGGAGGTTTTGTGGGCGAGGGGCTTGGACTTCCAGCAAGCATGTGTGAGCGTGTTAGAAAGAGAGTGAATGGAGACGAATGGTTTTTGGGACATGACGATCTGTTGGAGTGTGAGCAGGGTAACATTTTGTGAAGGGATTCAGGGAAACCAGTTAATTGATTTAGTTGGACTTGAGTCCTGGAAATGGGAAGTACAATGCCTGCACTTTAAAGGAGGGGTCTGGGATAGTGACAGCTGGGAGGGACTATTCTCAGCTGTCGTATCTGAGCGCCTCTGTAAAGACAGTGATTATATATGAGTGTAGGGAAAGTGTTGAATGATGATGAAAGTATTTTCTTTTTGGGGATTTTCTTTCTTTTTGGGTCACCCTGCCTCGGTGGGAGACGGCTGACTTGTTGAAAAAAAAAAAAAAAAGTATAATTGAGTATTTAAGCAATGAAGTTTGAACATAATTTGAACATAACAATTTTGAAACATAATAGTTTTACAATTTTGAAGCATTACAGTTTTATAATATATCAACATCATAATTTATTATTTGTAGTTATGCAATTTATTAAATCAGATCAAACAAATCAAATCAAGATTGGAGAATACGCTGGACCTCATCTTCACTAACAATGATGATCTGATACAAAATGTCATCATATCAAAAACAATATACGTATTCAGATCACAACATAATAGAGGTCCAGACATGTATGCGGGGAGCCCCAAACCGATAAAATATGATCAGTTACGAGGGAGCCTTCACCAAATTCAACTTCAATAACAAAAACATAAGGTGGGACCAAGTAAACTAAGTTCTAAATGATATAAACTGGGAAGATAGACTAAGCAACACGGATCCTACTCTATGTCTAGAACAAATTAACTCTGTGGCACTTGAGGTATGCTCAAGTCGTATTCCCTTAACCCTTTGGGGGTCGACAGGCCTTCTCAGGAAAGTGTTCCTGGGGTCGAAATTTTTTTGGAAAAAAAATAAATAATTTTTTCTTATGAAATGATAGAGAATCTTTTTCCAATCATAACGCCACCAAAATTATGAAATTTGATTGAAAACTAACGGAATTATGCTTTCGCGAAGTTAGCGGTAGCCATGACACTTACGCATCGGCGATTTTGCCCACTTTGAGCCCTATTTTCGACAAATTCCAATGTGTCAGTCTCCTAAAATTATAGCTATTTCGCTAGAACTCCATTTCTTCTATCGATTACGTACAAGAAACCGCCTATTTACCAATTGCATCTACCCAAAATAGTGGTCAGAAAATGGAAATTTTCCAATTTCACACAAATTTCAAACGATGCCAATTTCAAAATAGGGTCCAGAGTAAACAAGGCAGACATTCCTTGCACTAAAATAACATGTTCTCTGTTCATTAGTCACGTCTCCAGGGCCCTGTTCCATTACTTTTGCTTTTCATTTTGAATTTTTATTCTCACAAAAAATAGAAGATTTACTGTTATGTATATAACTGCATCATTGTAAAAATGGTATAAATAATATCAGACCACTTGTGCATGAATATAAGACTCACCAGTGTATGTGTATTGGAGGCATGGTGTGATTTGTTTACTCTTGAACATCGTCAAAAATCGAACATTTTCGCTACTTTGAGCTCAATTTCAAGGTACTTGTCATTGTCATACCAATCAAAATCATCTCTATTTCTGTAATATATCTTCCATTCTATCAAATGAGACCAAGAAAACGAGAATACATAAAAAAAACTATACGAAAATCGACTGCAAAGTCGCTGTTTTAATCGAAAAAAACGGTCAGATTTTTTTTTCTCTCATTATGCAGTGTGTACTGCAGGATTTTTTTTATACTGCGCACACTGACCACACAGACCCATTCTTTCATATGTATGCCTACCAGACGTTTTCTGCTTAAATTGAGGCCGCTAGAATTTGGGCGTACTAGTACGGCACCAACCCCTGCTCGTAAAACATACTAGTACGGCACCGACCCCCAAAGGGTTAAGGAAAAGGAAGAGATGATGTAAACTAGAAAGGAAAAAGTGCTCCCTATACAGGCGAAGGCAAAGAATAACACAGCGGCTACAAGAGGCCAATATATCAGCAATAAGTAGGGAGACACTGACCAGAGAAATAGCAAACATCGAACTAAAGCTAAAGGAATCTTATAGGAGTCAAGAAATGCGAGAAGAACTTAAAGCTATAAATGAAATTGAAAGAAACCCAAAGTATTTTCTTTTCTTATGCCAAATCAGTCTAGAACAACATCCAGTATTGGTCTCCTACTTAAACGGGATGGGTCCTACACAGATGACAGCAAGGAAATGAGTGAGCTACTCAAGTCCCAGTATGACTCAGTTTTTAACGAGCCACTAACCAGACTGAGAGTCAAAGACCTAAATGAATATTTTATGAGAGACAGAATTTGGTACACACACACCTATCTGATATTATCCTGATGCCGAATGACTTCGAAAAGGCGATAAATGACATGCCCATGCACTCTGCCCCAGGCCTAGACTCATGGAACTTCATGTTCATCAAGAACTGCAAGAAGCTCCTTATCACGTGCTTTTAACATCCTGTGGAGAGGGAGCTTGGACACTGGGGTCGTCCCACAATTGCTAAAAACAATAGATATAGCCCCACTCCACAAAGGGAGCAGTAAAGCAATAGCAAAGAACTACAGACAAATAGCGCTAACATCCCATATCGTAAAAAATTTTGAAAGGGTTCTAAGAAGCAAGATCACCATCCATCAGTTACACAACCCAGGGCAGCATGGGTTTAGAGCAGGTCGCTCCTGTCTGTCCCAACTACTGGACCACTAAGACAAGGTCCTGGATGCTCTAGAAGACAAACAGAATGCAGATATAATATACACAGACTTTGCAAAAGCCTTTGACAAGTGTGACCATGGTGTAATAGCGCACAAAATGCTTGATAAAGGAATACATAACAGGAAAAGTCGGTAGATGGATCTATAATTTCCTAACAAATAGAAAACAAGAGTAGTAGTCAACAGAGTAAAGTCTGAGGCAGCTACGGTGAAAAGCTCTGTTCCACAAGGCACAGTACTCGCCACCATCTTGTTCCTCATCCTCATATCGGATATAGACAGAGATATAAGCCACAGTGTTGTCTTCCTTTGCAGATGACACTCAAATTTGCATGAGTGTCCTCCTTTGAAGACACTGCAAGACTCCAGGCAGACATCAACCAAATCTTTAAATGGGCTGCAGAAAATAATATGAAGTTTAATGATGAAAATTTCAATTACTCCGATATGGAAAACGTGACGAAATTAAAACTTCATTGGAGTATAAAAAAATTCCAACCACATAATAGAGCGAGAAACTAATGTCAAAGACCTGGGGGTGATCATGTTAGAGGATCTCACCTTCAAGGACCATAATATTGTATCAGTCACATCTGCTAGAAAAATGACAGGATGGATAACGAGAACCTTCAAAACCATGGATGCCAAGCCCATGATGACATTATTCAGGTTTCTTGTTCTATCTAGGCTGGAATATTGCTGCACACTAACAGCACCTTTCAAGGCAGGTGAAATTGCTGACCTAGAAAATGTATAGAGAACCTTCACGGCACGCATAGCTGCGATAAACCACCTAAATTACTGGGAACGCTTGAAGTTCCTAAACCTGCACTCCCTAGAATGCAGGAGGGAGAGATACATGATTATATACACCTGGAAAATCTTAGAGGGACTAGTACCAAACTTGCACACGAAAACCTACAAAAGCAAAACGACTCTGCAGACGGTGCAACATCCCCCCAATGAAAAGCAGGGGTGCCACTAGCACAATAAGAATTTCAATAAGTGTCAGGAACCCAAGACTGTTCAACTGCCTCCCAGCATACATCAGCGGGATTACCAATAGACCCCTGGCTCTCTTCAAGCAGGCACTGGACAGGCACCTAAAGTCAGTACCTGACCAGCTGGGCTGTTGTTTGTACGTTGGATCACGTGCTGCCAGCAGAAACAGCATGGTTGATCAGTCCCTGATCCACCATGAGGCCTGGTCACAGACCGGGCAGCAGAGACATTGACACCCGGAACTCTCTCCAGGTATACTTCAGGTAAACTGCTTAAGCAGACTAACATGGGTATATGTATCGGACCTTTTAAGTGTCACCCGGATATCCACTGTCTTGATTGAAGAATTTGTCTTACTGTGCACTGTTTGTCTGACGAATGTTCGCAACACTGTACACCATACTATCTTTCAATCTTGTCCTTTGTTTCGCGTTAATGTCATTACAGGAAGCTCACACACTTCCTTGTAATTGTTCTACCATTAATATGAAGATTGTCTGAGAGGTCGAGAATGCACTGTTATAGTTCCTTTGTTAAGGTCAATGCACGCGTAACACGCTCCTCATAACCTTTCTTAATGCATTCTGCCCTCCAGCCGCGGCTGCCCTCGGGCATCTCCAGCCACACAAAAGATGTATGCTGATTCCAGCAGTTTTCCCTTTCTTGCCAAAATATAACAAGAAGCAATACAATATGCTTGATTTCTTGTTGTCTGGGCATAGACAATAATTGATTTTAACATTAACTTGCAAATAAATGGGTGCAGAATTTTCCTTAATTTTCCTGCTGTAATAAGAGTAAGTTTCTCTCATTAACCCACACTGGTTGCAACACTGGTCTCTTGCAAGAGAGTGTGCGTGACTGGTACATGCTAGTAAAGCATCTGCTGGTAATTACTGATCATGTGGAAGCAAGAAAGGCTATCAGCCCCTCTGGAGGGCTGAATCTCTCAGGGGGGCTGAAAGGGCTGATACTCCATCCCCCTCCTGGAGAAATTTTCTCCACACCCTTCCTATACAGGCGAAGGCAAAGAATCAGCTGCTGAAAGGGGCCAGTACATATATCTGACATACGAAGGGAGGCACTGGGCAAAGAAATAGCAAATATCGAACTTAAGCTTAAGGAATCATACAGGAGACAAACTCAGGAAGAACTAAAAGCCATAAATGAAATTAAAAGAAACCCAAAATATTTCTTTTCCTATGCCATATCTAAGGTGAAAACAACATCCAGTATTAGACCCCTGCTTAGATGAGATGGGACTTACACAGATGACAGTAAGGAAATGAGTAAGATACTAAAATCCCAGTATGGCTCGGTGTTTAGTGAACTGCTAACCAGACTAAGAGTTGACACCCTAAATTAATTTTTTATGACCAAGACTCAGAATTTGGTCAATTCAAACATCTCTGATATTAAACCATACTACGGGTGGGGTTCGAACCGCAGGTTCGAACCCCACCCGTGGTATGGTTTGTTTGCAATCGTGTCATTACGATTTCGTGAATCTCTGATATTATCCTAACACCACATGACTTCGAAAAGGCAATAAATGACATGCCCATGCACTCTGCCCATGGCCCAGACTCGTGGAACTCCGTGTTCATCAACTGCAAGAAGCCCTTATCACATGCCTTTAGCACTCTATGGAGAGGGAGCATGGACACAGGGGGTCATCCCACAGTCATTTAAAACAACAGACATAGCCCCACTCCACAAAGGGGGCAGTAAAGCAGTTGCAAAGAATTATACCTATAGCTCTAACACCCCATATAAAAATCTTTGAAAGGGTTCTAAGAAGCTAGATCACCACCCATCAGTTACACAACCCAGGGGAACATGGGTTTAGAGCAGGCTGCTCCTGCCTGTACCAACTACTTGATCACTATGACAAGGTCTTGGCTGCTCTAGAGGACAAACAAAAATGAAGATGTAATTAACACGGACTTTGCGAAAGCCTTCGACAAGTGCAACCAAGCACGTAAAATGCATGATAAAGGAATAACAGGAAAAGTTGGTAGATGGATCTATAGCTTCCTAACACACAGAACACAGAGTAATAGTAAACAGAGTAAAGTCTGAGGTGGCTAGTAAAAAGCTCTGTTCCACAAGGCACAGTACTCACCCCCATCCTGTTCCTCATCCTCATATCTGACATAGACAGAGATGTAAGCCACAGCATCATGTCTTCCTTTGTGGATGACACCCAAGTTTGCATGAGTGTCCTCCATTGAAGACACTGCAAGACTCCAAGCATACGTCGACCAAATCTTTAATATCGGAGTATAAAACAAATTCCAACCACACAATAGAGCGGAAAACTAATGTGAAGGACCTGGGAGTGATAATGTCAGAGGATCTCTCCTTCAAAGATCACAACAATGTATCTACCACATTTCCTAGAAAAATGATAAGATGGATAATGAGAACCTTCAAAACTATGGATGCCAAACCCATGATGGTTCTCCTTAGGCTAGAATATTGCTGTACACTAATGGCATTTTTCAAGGCAGGTGAAATTGCTGACCTGGAGAATGTACTACAGAGAACCTTCACAGCACACGTAAGTACAATAAAACACCTAAATTACTGGAATGGTTGAGGTCCCTTGATTTGTATTCTCTGGAATGCAGGCCAAAAAGATTCTACATGATAAGATAGATTTTGAAAAATCCTAGAGGAATTAGTACCAAATTTGCACGAAAATCACTCCCTATGAAAGCAAAAGACTTGGCAGATGGTGCAGCATCCCCACAATGAAAAGTAGGGGCGCTGAGACAGCACAAAAAGTGTCAGGGGGCCCAAGACTGTTCAGCTGCCTCCCAACATACATAAGACCCCTGGCTGTCTTCAAGAAGGTGCTGTACAGGCACCCGAAATCAGTACCTGACCAGCCGGACTGTGGTTCGTATGTCATTTTGCGTGCAGCCAGCAGTAACAGCCTGGTTGATCAGTCCCTGATCCACTACAAGGCCTGGTCACAGACCGGGCTGTGGGGGCGTTGATCTCCGAAACCCTCTCCAGGTATACACTAGCATTTTCTTCTTTTACAGCGTCTAGCAACAACTCGCCTAAAACCAATATTAACTCAACAAAAAGCCGCAGTAAGAATTATCATGCAATCCAATCCCAGGCAACACACCCTCCCACTCTTCAAAGACCTAAATTTACTCACTGTCCAAAACATCCACACTTACTACTGTGCAACTTACATGTACAGAACCATAAATTCCAATATTAACACTGAACTAAAATGCTTTCTTGATAGTTGTGACAGGACCCATAGACACAATACCAGACACAAAAATCTCTGACATTCCATGTGTCCGGCTAAATCTATACAAATGTTCAACCTGGAGTTTACCTGGAGAGAATTCCAGGGGTCAACGCCCCTGCGGCCCGGTCTGTGACTAGGCCTCATGTTGGACCAGAGCCTGATCAACCAGGCTGTTACTGCTGGCCGCACGCAGTCCAACGTACGAACCACAGCCTGGCTGGTCAGGTACCGACTTTAGGTGCCTGTCCAGTGCCTGCTTGAAGACAGCCAGGGGTTTGTTGGTAATCCCCCTGATGCTGGGAGGCAGTTGAACAATCTTGGGCCCCTGACACTTATTGTGTTGTCCCTCAACGTGCTAGTGGCACCCCTGCTTTTCATTGGGGGGATGTTACATTGCCTGCCGAGTCTTTTGCTTTCATAGTGAGTGATTCTCGTGTGCAAGTTTGGTACTAATCCCTCGAGAATTTTCCACGTGTATATAATAATGTATCTCTCCCGCCTGCGTTCTAGAGAGTACAGGTTTAGGAACTTCAAGCGTTCCCAGTAATTGAGGTGGTTTATCTCAGTTATGCGTGCCTAGAAGGTTCTCTGCACATTTTCAAGGTCAACAATTTCACCCGCCTTGAAAGATGCAGTTAGTGTGCAGCAATATTCCATCCTAGATAGAACAAGCGATCTGTAAAGTGTCAACATGGGCTTGGAATCCCTGGTTTTGAAGGTTCTCATTATCTATCCTGTCATTTTTCTAGCAGATGTGATTGCTACGGTGTTATGGTCCTTGAAGGCGAGATCCTCTGACATGATCACTCCCAGGTCTTTGACATTAGTTTTTCGCTCTATTGTGTGATTGGAATTAGTTTTGTACTCCGATGAGATTTTAATTTCCTCACGTTTTCCGTATCTGAGTAATTGAAATTTCTCATCATTGAACTTCATATTGTTTTCTGCAGCCCATTTAAAGATTTGGTTTATGTCTGCTTGGAGTCTTGCAGTGTCTTCAACGGTGGACACTGTCATACAGATTCGGGTGTTATCTGCAAAGGAAGACACGACACTGTGGCTTATATCCCTGTCTATATCCGATATGAGGATGAGGAACAGGATGGGAGCGAGTACATTAAAGGGCCTAAAATCTGGAACTCCCTACCTGAAAACTGCAGACTCAGCCACCATTTTCAACACTATCATCAAAAAACATCTCATCTCTAACACACCCCACCATCACCTAAACACACGAAAACCACCGATTCACGCACGCACACACACATCCTCCTCATCTACACCAGCACTGACCCAAAGGACAGTAAACATAAAATCCCGAATATAGCTATTGTCTAATAAATCTGAAACTAGTCTTAAGTTTGCCTGATATACAGTGGACCCCCTGTGTTCATGATGCTCCAAACTCGAACAATTATGTAAGTGTATTTTTGTAAGTGCTTTTGTAAGTGTATTTTTGGGGGTCTAAAAGGACTACTTAGTCTAATTTACATTATTCCTTATAGGAATAAATTCGTTTGGTAATGGCACTTGAACAGCTCCAATATTGGAGCTTTAATAGAAACTGTGTAACATGCCAAGACAAAACCATTCTTATTACTAATTTTTTTACAATCTAAATATTCTGAACTACCTCACTATTGTAAATCTATTTAATCATTTGAAATTTGTATTCATATGTAATTTGTAATATAGATTAAGAACTAGTATTAAGTCTGCCCAAAAGGCCTAGCATGCCCAGGCATGCTAGGCATACTAACAGCCATCTTTGTAATTATTGTCTTTAAATGTAAAACACACATTGTAATTTTTACAGAGAAATAAATCTTGAATTGAATTGAATCTAAGTGTTAAACAATGCTGGTGATATCACACATTGCTGTCTAACGCCTACTTATTCTCAAGAATAGCCTCCCTCTCCCCTTTCCTTCTATCAATCACTAACCCTCTATTAAAACTACTTTTTTTCCAAAATCCATGAATGTGATAAGTTGCTTACCTTTTATCAAAGAATTGTGGTCCTTGTCATGGCAATGCTGAGTAAGCTTTGGCTGACTCTGGATGGCTATAACATGCAGTGACTAAACTAAACAATAGTGTGTGCATTCACTATGCTCTCCTGTTTGTTTGCACTTGCCTAACTTATCGTGCACTTGTGTTCTTCAGTGTAAACACTTTCTCTACACATCCCCTACCCTTCCTGTATCTTCCTCCTTCAATCTTGTTCATATTATTTTGACAAAATTTGATATGGTGTTTGTGTGTTTATTCCTTAAGTGGCATTGCCTTAGAGATGAAACATCTTGGTAAATTCCTAAATTTTTTCCTATCATTTTGATATGAAACATTAAATGGTAAATGTTTACCCAAAAGGTATCAAATCACACTTAAGTTCATCACTGGAGTGTCAATTTAATCCAGACATATTGAGATTGAATGAATGATGGTGAATGTGTTTTCTTCTTTGTCATTCTGCCTTGGCAGAAGATGGCCAGTAAGACAAATTTAAAAGGTTAAAATTTTGGCTATGATAAGTCAGCATTTGATTTGTGAATTTAAGTAGCCAGTACATATTTTTTTATAATTGTGAAAAGAAGGTTAAACATATACGTAAAATTATCTTCCCTTAACCATTACTGGTAGTCCTTGAAGATCCCTTAAAATAATGATCATTGTATTGCTTAGCCTTATTTATATTTTAATTTTTATTATTATTACAGTATTATTATTATTATTATTATTATTATTATTATTATTATTATTATTATTATTAAACACACACAAGTTATAGACTTAGTAGTAATATGATGCTGGTAATCTCATCACAAAAGCGTGTTGGTACCATGTGTTTGTTGAGTCATTCCCTAGACTTTGTCAGGTAGCATATTCCTGATGTCACGGCTTACATGGTCAGACAACCTAACTGTGTTTTCTTGTGGTTTATACAGAAATGTAGCTGCTGATGGTAGAATCTTTGACTGTACATTTCATTGTCTAATTGGCTAAATTCATGGTGCTTTCTTGTTGGCTGTCTGTGAATGTTATTACCGAGGAGAATGTTTATCTCCCTTGAAACTTAATTTACATAAATCCTCATAAGACAGGATTTCTTGGAATTATGGAAGGTAGAGGTGCTGGCACATGTTTGACTAATGCGGCTGAAAGAATAAATGCATGTGCATATGTTTTTATTCATCTGACAGTCAACAATGAGACATCATGGCTATTTTTTAATATGAAGTTAGTATATTTTTAACCTAAGGCATAATTAACATTCCTTTAACACTAACTTTCCAAAAGATCTGATACTGTGACCTCTTTGGGATATGCTATGGATCTTTTTAGTGTCCCAGGACATAGTGCACTCACCTAGTACTTTCTTGTCTGCTTGCTCCTGCCTGTGTGTGCTTGTGTGTCCTTGGCCACATCTGTACCGTGCTCCCTATGGTGGTGGCACTGCTCCTGGAACCTCTGCTCCTTGGTGCTGGCCGCTCAAGTTGTGCCAGGTCAGTACATCATATACTACCTAATCTGTATTTACCTTCAAATGACCTTTGCATTTGGGCCTCAATTTACTTTAACCCTGGCGATGTGCTCTCGGGTTTAAGTCGTGAAATAGAATCTTGATAAATCTCTCATTCACTTCAGTGATTGTTATACTTTATTTGTTCATCAGTATCAACAGTAAATTCTAATTAGAATGATTATATTTTAATATTTGCCCTCGTTGGGAGCATACCAGGGTATAATGGATGTAGACTATTTCTAGAAGTATACCACTCTAAGGTTAAATTAAACTTTGCAAATAATATTATTATTATGGGTAACTGCTAAACTCGTTAGTCATACAGAGTCTGGGAAGTGGGAGGTAATCACACTTGATCCAAGGAAAGGGAAGTTCCAATTCCTTGAGTGAAAGCCTTTCATTGACATCCTTGAAAGATGCTTTAACGTCAAAGTTGATTAACATTGCAGATGATATATATTCAAGACATTATCCTTCCAAGGAAGGGGGCTGCCTTGATGCTAGTGAAGTTCTCTTCATCTGAAGAATTGGAGTTTCCCTTCCCTTCCCTTCTCCTTGGATCAGATCTGGTGATCTTCCAGTCCCAAGACACTGTAGGACTCCAATTGGTTTAGGGTTGACTTATGAATATAATGATGAGAACTCTTAATAGTTTTTATAATAATTACAAGTACAGTATTGTGCACAGCAGGTACAGTGCTGTGCACAGGTATAGTTCTGTACGTACAGAGCAAGTATACTGCTATACAATAAGATGAGGTACAACACTATGACTGCGGAGAAATATTGATACCTCTATTTCATCGGCAGTCTTTGGAGACTTCACAAAACCTCCAAAGGAAGAGGTTAAATATTATAGCTACTAAGTGAATTTAGTGTTCAATTTTTAGCAGGCTTCTTTGCTTTGAGGACTCGGCTGTACACACTGAAAGATATGTGGCTTTCCCGCCACAGTTCCTTGGTGGTATACTCTTAGGCAAACCTGAGGGATCCTGGATGCTGGTAACACTTTCTCTCAGCTTATGAAAATATCAAAGGTTAATCTTGAATGAGCAAATTTTCAGTTCTCTGCATTACTCACTTTGTGCTAGCACTGTCATTGCTTTTTATCAAAATGTTTGATTATTATTTTTGTTCACATGCCACTTTTTTATAAGATGTTTTATTATTCTTCATCTTGGCTTTATCTCTGTCTGTTTATATATTTTAACATCTTTCTTGCTCTAGGAGCTTTCTTTATAGACCACCAAGTACAGAACATTTTCAAAAAAAATTTGACATGTTAGTATCAGACCAAAGGTTTTTAAGAAGTTAACAATGAATACTTATGATCATTAACTTTAGAGGGTAAGAGCCCATAGTAATCTAATAAAGTCAAGCAATGTGGCTTATTTCTGTTTGGGACAAAGGGTCTCTCTCCTGTATATAAGCATGACTATATTGTGTGATTTTTAAACTCAAACTTGCCCACTTCATTTATTTGACTAGCACAGGTTTGATAGGAAGATACACAGCCACACTGTAAGACTCACCATCGATGATCACCAGGTCAAGCCCTAATTTTATGGGTCATCAAAAGATTAAGACCCATGCCAGGACACCTGTCCTGGCAAATATTATACATACAGGTTTGCTTAACCCTTTGACTGTCGGAGACCCCTTTCTGAAACTGTCATTTCATGTCGCAAAATATTCGGGAAAAAAAAATAATTTTTTCTTATCAAAATGTTAAGATTATTTTTCTGATTGTTTAAATCCCCCCAAAAAAATTTTGCGATCAGTACTTACCTAGATATAGAGGCATAAAGTTGGCAAAAAATGAGCCGTGTATGGCAACAGCGGCGAATCCCGCTCACCCGGTAAACTTTGGTTTACTTCCTTTCGTAGGTTTCTTGTTTTTTTCACTATTTTATTTTTTTACGTAAATTATGTGGCCTGTGAGACCAAAGTAAGGTGCAATATATATATATATATATATATATATATATATATATATATATATATATATTCTTCTTTCTTTCAACATGTCGACCGTTTCCCACCGAAGCGGGGTGGCCCAAAAGGAAAAACGAAAGTTTCTCCTTTTACATTTAGTAATATTTACAGGAGAAGGGGTTACTAGCCCCTTGCTCCCAGCATTTTAGTCGCCTCTTACGACACGCATGGCTTACGGAGGAAGAATTCTGTTCCACTTCCCCATGGAGATAAGAGGAAATAAGAACAAGAACTAGTAAGAAAATAGAAGAAAACCCAGAGGGGTGTGTATATATATGCTTGTACATGAATGTGTAATGTGACCTAAGTGTAAGTAGAAGTAACAAGACATGCCTGAAATCTTGCATGTTTATGAGACAGAAAAAAGACACCAGTAATCCTACCATCATGTAAAACAATTACAGGCTTCCGTTTTACACTCATTTGGCAGGACGGTAGTACCTCCCTGGGCGGTTGGTGTCTACCAACCTACTACCTATAATATATATATATATATATATATATATATATATATATATATATATACACTCATATGCAACACAATAATCGCACAAACATTAGTATCATTATATTGTTTACAAAACTTGTTTACACCAACCAACAATAAAAAAATTTTTATTACCATTGTTCTATAATATATAAAAACATATATAATGACTGGACACTTTCCATCAACTGCAATTAGCACTTCAAAGCTCCAAGATGTGTGTGTACTCGCCTAATTGTACTCACCTAATTGTGGTTGCAGGGGTCATGACTCAGCTCCTGGCCCCGCCTCTTCGCTGTCTGCTACTAGGTCTCTGCTCTCCCTGCTCCATGAGCTTTATCATACCTTGTCTTAAGACTATGTATGGTTCCTGCCTCCACTATATCTTTCTCTAGACTATTCCACTTCCTGACTACTCTGTGGCTGAAGAAATGCTTCCTAACATCCCTTTGACTCATCTGAGTCTTCAGCTTCCAGTTGTGTCCCCTTGTTTCTGTGTTCCCTCTCTGGAACATCCTGTCACTGTCTACCTTGTCGATTCCCCGCAGTATTTTGTATGTCGTTATCATGTCTCCTCTGACCCTTCTTTCCTCCAGTGTTGTTAGTCCTATTTCTCTCAACCTTTCTTCATAGGACAGGCCCCTGAGTTGTGGAACTAACCTTGTTGCAAACCTTTGCACTTTCTCTAGTTTCTTTACGTGCTTGACCAGGTGTGAGTTCCAGATTGGTGCTGCATATTCTAGTATGGGCCTGACGTACACGGTGAACAGTGTCTAGAACAATTCCTTGTTAAGGTAACGGAACGCTAATCTTAGGTTTGCCAGTTGCCCATATGCTGCCGCAGTTATCTGGTTGATGTGTGCCTCCGGAGACGTGCTTGGCGTTATACTCACCCCAAGGTCTTTCTCCATTGCCGAGGTTTGTAGCCTTTGTCTGCCTAGCCTGTACTATGTCAGCGGTCTTCTTTGCCCTTCTCCGATCTTCATGACTTTGCATTTGGTGGGATTGAATTCGAGAAGCCAGTTTCTAGACCAGATGTCAAGCTTGTCCAGGTCTGTTTGAAGTCCTGCTTGGTCCTCTTCCGATGTGATTCTCCTCATTAATTTCACATCATCTGCGAACAGAGACACTTCTGAGTCTATCCCGTCCGTCATGTCATTTACATATACCAAGAATAACACTGGTCCTAGGACTGACCCCTGCGGTACACCGCTTGTCACAGGCGCCCACTGTGATACCTCATCACGCACCATGACCTGTTGTTGCCTCCCTGTGAGGTATTCCCTGATCCATTCCAGTGCCCTTCCTGTTATACATGCTTGTTCTTCCAACTTCTTTACTAATCTCATGTGAGGAACTGTGTTGAAGGCCTTCCTGCAGTCCAGGAAAATGCAATCAACCCACCCTTCTCTCTCTTGCCTTACTTCTGTTACTTTATCATAGAACTCTAGGAGGTTTGTTACACAGGATTTGCCTTCCCGGAATCTGTGCTGACTGGTGTTTATTATCCTGTTCAGCTCGAGGTGCTCCACCATTCTTTTCCTGATGATTTTCTCCAGGACTTTGCACACTATACACGTAAGTGACACCGGTCTATAGTTTAGTGCCTCTTTTCTGTCTCCTTTTTTAAAGATGGGGACTACGTTGGCCTTCTTCCATACCTCAGGTAGCTGCCCAGTTTCAAGGGATGTGTTGAATACAGTGGACCCCCGAGTTTCGTAAACCCCGGAAATCGTACATTTATGTAAGTATAATATTGTAAGTGCTTGTGGAAAAGTATTTTTGGGGGTCTGAAATAGACTAACCTACGTGACATTTTTTCTTAAGGGGGTAAATTCGTTCGGTAATGGCACTTGAGCAGACTTCAGGAGTGAAGTTTTTACGAAACTCGGGGGTCCACTGTATTATGGTAAGTGGCACACTCTGTGTGTGTGTACTCAGTTGTACTCACCTAGTTGTGATTGCAGGGGTCGCGTCATAGCTCTTGGCCCCGCCTCTTCACTGGCCGCTACTGGGTCACTCTCCCTGCGCCATGAGCTTTATCATACCTCTTCTTAAAGCTATGTATGGAGCCTGCCTCCACTACATCACTTCCTAAACTATTCCACTTCCCGACCACTCTGTGACTGCTGAAGAAATACTTCCTAACATCTCTGTGATTAATCTGAGTCTTCAACTTCCAACTGTGTCCCCTTGTTGCTGTGTCCCATCTCTGGAACATTCTGTCTCTGTCCACTTTGTCAATTCCTCTCAGTATCTTATATGTTGTTATCATGTCCTCCCTATCTCTCCTGTCCTCCAGTGTCGTCAAGTCGATTTCCCTTAACCTCTCCTCGTAGGACATACCCCTTAGCTCCGGGACTAGTCTTGTTGCAAACCTTTGCACTTTCTCGAGCTTCTTCACGTGCTTGGCTAGGTGTGGGTTCCAAACTGGTGCTGCATACTCCAGTATGGGCCTAACGTACACAGTATGGGTATAACGTACAGTGTACAGGGTCCTGAACAATTCTTTATTAAGATGTCGGAATGCTGTTCTTAGGTTTGCTAGGCCCCCATATACTGCAGCAGTTATTTGGTTGATGTGCGCCTCAGGAGATGTATCTGGTGTTATAGTCACCCCAAGGTCTTTTTCCTTGATTGAGGTTTGCAGTCTCTGGCCCCCTAGGCTGTACTCCGTCTGCGGTCTTCTTTGCCTTTCCCCAATCTTCCTGACTTTGCACTTGGTGGGGTTGAACTCCAGGAGCCAATTGCTGGACCAGGCTTGCAGCCTGTCCAGATCCCTTTGTAGTTCTGCCTGGTCCTCATCCGACTGAATTCTTCTCATCAACTTCACATCATCTGCAAACAGGGACACTTCGGAGTCTATTCCTTCCGTCATGTCATTCACAAATACCAGAAACAGCACTGGTCCCAGGACTGACCCCTGTGGAACCCCGCTCGTCACCGGCGCCCACTCTGACACCTCACCACGTACCATGACTCACTGCTGTCTTCCTGACAGGTATTCCCTGATCCATTGTAGTGCCTTCCCTGTTACCCCTGCCTGGTCCTCCAACTTTTGCACTAATCTCTTGTGTGGAACTGTGTCAAACGCCTTCTTACAGTCCAAGAATATGCAATCTACCCACCCCTCTCTCTCTTGTCTTATTGCTGTCACCCTGTCGTAGAACTCCAGTAGGTTTGCGATACAGGATTTCCCGTCCCTAAAACCGTGTTGGCCGTCGTTGATAAGCTCATTCCTTTCTAGGTGCTCCACCACTCTTCTCCTGACTATCTTCTCCATGACCTTGCATGCTATACATGTCAGTGACACTGGTCTGTAGTTTAGTGCTACGTTCCTGTCTCCTTTTTTAAAAATTGGAACTACATTTGCTGTCTTCCATACCTCAGGTAGTTGCCCTGTTTCGATAGATGTGTTGAAGATCATTGTTAGGGGTACACATAGCTCCTCTGCTCCCTCTCTCAGGACCCATGGAGAGATGTTATCCGGCCCCATCGCCTTTGAGGTATCTAGCTCGCTTAGTAGCCTCTTCACTTCATCCTCAGTTGTGTGTATTGTGTCCAGTACCTGATGGTGTACCCTACCTCTCCTCCTTTCTGGAGGCCCTTCTATCTCCTCTGTGAACACCTCTTTGAATCTCATGTTGAGCTCCTCACGCACTTCACGGTCATTTCTTGTGACCTCCCCTCCTACCTTCCTCAGCCTGATCACCTGGTCCTTGACTGTTGTTCTCCTCCTGATGTGGCTGTACAGCAGCTTTGGGTCAGATTTGGCTTTCGCTGCTATGTCATTCTCGTACTGTCTTTGGGCCTCCCTTCTGATCTGTGCATATTCATTTCTGGCTCTACGACTGCTGTGTGTGTGTGTGTGTGTTAGTTACCATTTTGTCCTAGGCACATGTCGATTAGACACTAGGCCTGAGTGTGTGTGTGTGTGTACATCTAAATTTGCTGAGTCAGGGTAAGGCAGCTGCCAAAATGACATATTATACCATTACTCACCACCCCCACACTGCCTGTCAACACAAAAGGGGACCCATGTCTTCTTCCCCACAACCTCCTTCCTTTCCTTCATACCTACCTTGCTAGCTTCCTTTCTTCCTTCATTCCTTCCTTTCTTTCTGCCTTCCTTTCTTACAGATTTCCTTCCTTCCTTCCTCTCATCTCTTCCTTCCTGCCTTCCTTCCTTTCTTCCTTCATTCCTTCCTTTATTTCTTTCTTCCTTTCTTACTTCTTTTGTTCCTTCCTTTCTCTCTTTCTTAATTCCTTCCTTCTTCCTTCCCTCCTTCCTTACTACTTCTTTCCTTCCTTCCTCTCATCTCTTCTTTCCTTCCTTCCTCTCATCTCTTCTTTCCTTCCTTCCTCTCATCTCTTCTTTCCTTCCTTTATTCCTATCATCTCTTCCTTCCTTCCTTCCTTCCTTCCTTCTGGTATCCTGGGCATTTCTTTCGGTCACAAACTCCTCAAAACCATGAAATTTATCTTCAGAGACACTTCCATCTGTGTTAGAGCTATCATTGAGGAAGAGAACAGTCCCAGATGCGCCAAGGAGTCAGATAATTCTTACCGCTAGGGATGCTGAACAAGGACTACTGAAATGGCATTCCCACAATGCACCACTGGCTGCCCGATTTTTTTTTATATTGCGCACACTGACCACACAGACCCATTCTCTCACATGTAGGCCTACCAGCTTTCTCCTGCTTGATTTGAGGCCGCTAGAATTTATGCGTCTTAATACATCCAAAACATTGGCTCGTAAGACGTATATATACGACCGAAACAGTCGAAGGGTTAACAAGCAGAGCAGAAAATCTTTGCTGCAATAACTCCATGAAAATCAGCTTGAACATCATGGTATATTAAGTTGCCGTAATCACTGGGTATCCCAGGGCTGGGAATATTACTAAATGTTGTCCATTCAATACATTTGGCTATATATTCGAGCTTAATTTGTATTTCAAAGACCATATCCATTTTCTATTTATCTTAATTCATTACACAAGTAATTAGTTTTGAGATCCTGACTGGATGTTGGAGATATAAGCAGCTATGGGACTCTTAATGGATGTTTTGTCCACAGCCTGGTTGATCAGGCCCTGATCCACCATGAGGCCTGGTCACAGACCGGGCCGCAGGGGCATTGACCCCCGGAACTATCTCCAGGTAATGAAGAATCCATAACTGTGTTTGTGCCCCTTTACCAACTTCATTACACACCTTCCTTGGATCAGTCTTACTTATCTCCCATTACCTAGGTGATGTATGATCCTTATGGGTTTAGCACTTCCCCATGAATATAACTATAAACTAAAAGTTAAAACCTTAAGGCTGTGTGAATAAAATATTTCACGATGGCAGTTGAGTGACTGCACATAATGCTGGCTCTGAGATGCAAGTTTTCTAAGTGATCAATACAGGTGTACCTCACTTTAAGGCACTTTGCTTTAGAACGCTTTGCTAATATGGCGCTTTTCAGTTCTTCTTCTTTCAACAAATCGGCCGTTTCCCACCAAGGCGGGGTGGCCCAAAGAGAAAAACAAAAGTTTCTCTTTTTAACTTTAGTAATGTATACAGGAGAAGGGGTTACTAGCCCCTTGCTCCCGGCATTTTAGTCGACTCTTACGACACACATGGCTTATGGAAGAAGAATTCTGTTCCACTTCCCCATGGAGATAAGAGGAAATAAGAACAAGAACTAGGAAGAAAATAGAGGAAAACCCAGAGGGGTGTGTATATATATATATATGCTTGTACATGAATGTGTAGTGTGACCTAAGTGTAAGTAGAAGTAACAAAACATACCTGAAATCTTGCATGTTTCTTCTTTCTTCTTTCAACACGTTGGCCGTTTCCCACCAAGGCGGGGTGGCCCAAAAGGAAAAACGAAAGTTTCTCCTTTTACAATTAGTAATATACACAGAAGAAGGGGTTACTAGCCCCTTGCTCCCGGCATTTTAATCGCCTCTTACGACACGCATGGCTTACGGAGGAAGAATTCTGTTCCACTTCCCCATGGAGATAAGAGGAAATAAGAACAAGAACTAGTAAGAAAATAGAAGAAAACCCAGAGGGGTGTGTATATATATATATGCTTGTACATGAATGTGTAGTATGACCTAAGTGTAAGTAGAAGTAACAAGACATACCTGAAATCATGCATGTTTATGAGACAGAAAAAAAGACACCAGCAATCCTACCATCATGTAAAACAATTACAGGCTTTCGTTTTACACTCACTTGGCAGGACGGTAGTACCTCCCTGGGTGGTTGTTGTCTACCAACCTACTACCTAGGGCTTTTCAGTTATTCGTCTTTATTATTTTCGGAACTTGCAAAGGACAAAAATATTTTAAGGTTAGCAATACAGTACTGTAGCATTTTTTATTTACTATTTTTACCTTCGCATTGTTTTATTAGGCCTAGCACTATTGCACACTTAATAAATGATAGTGTAAACATGTTTTTAGGCTTTTATATGTATTGGCAAGTGGGGGGGAAGGAAAGAGGCTGTGATTCGCTTAATGGCAGCAGGCTGGAGCCTGACCTACCATATTAGCAAGATATGCGTGTACAGGCAAGTTAGGTTCTGGGCAGCTGCCAAAAGGCGAAAATTGCTAAAAAGTGAAACTTAATCTTTTTTTCACTTTCAAATGCATGTTAAAGCCTCATTACATGTTTACACTATCATATCTTATATGTGCAATAGGGCTAGGCCTAAAAATAAAAAAGATAAATTAAAATGCATATACTACTACATTAGACACATTACTTAAAACAAACCTTGCCTTAAAATATTTTTGTCCTTAGCTTATAGTGAGTGGTGAATATATTTATTTTAGGAAGCCTGAAGGATGATGGAGAATTGGTGTAGCACTTTTAATTTCCTGCAACACTTTCTCCTTAGAGTTCACAGTTGTATTAACTGTTTGACGAATCAAACCTAGCTTATGTCCTATTTCAGACATACCTTGCTCACTGAGTAATCATTTCTGACTTAGCACTTAAACTAAAAGGCTTATGACTCTTCTTTATATCAAGCTACCCTCAGATGGCATTGCAATTAACACAAAAAAGTGTATACAGTGGACCCCCGAGTTTCGGTCACCTCTGAAATCGAACAATTATGTAAGTTTAATATTGTAAGTGGTTTTGTATGTGTATTTTTGGGGGTCTGAAAGGACTAATCTAATTTACATTTTTCCTTAAGGGAACAAATTCGTTCGGTAATGGCACTTGAACAGCTTTCTGGAATGAATTATGACCGAAACTCGGGGGGGTCCACTGTATAATACAGGTGGGCCAAGCTTTACGGTGTCTTCAAACAGACACTGGACAGGCACCTAAAGTCAGTACCTGACCAGCCTGGCTGTGGTTCATACGTTGGATTGCGTGCGGCCAGCAGTAACAGCCTGGTTGATCAGGCCCTGATCCACCATGAGGCCTGGTCACAGACCGGGCCGCAGTGACATTGACCCCCGGAACACTCTCCAGGTATACAAAGGCCTCAAACCTCCCTGAAAAAGGACCTCAAGGTGAGCATAGTTTCAAGCCTTTCAACTGAGGCACACAACTGAATAACTGCCACAGTAAATGTGAAAGTGGTAAATTTAAGGGTAGCTTTCAGGAACATCAGTAAGGAAGCATTTACCTTGTACACAGCATATGTCAGGACCATCTTGGAGTATGCAGTGCTAATATGGAACCCACATCTGGTTTAGCATGTAAAAGAGCTGGGAAAAAAGTGCAAAGGCTTGCAACAAAACTAGTCCCAGATCTGAGAGGTATAACCTGAGAGGCTAGAGGAGCTAAACCTGACAATGTAGAGGACAGAAGGACCAGAGATGACATGATTATGTACAAAATACTGAGAGAAATTGACAGGATGGACAAAGTGTTTGAGAAGTGGATCTCTGGTATATGTCACAGCTGGAAGTTAAAAGCACAGGTGAGTCATAGGGATGTTAGGAAATATTTAGCTTTAGAGTACAGCCTCTCCTCACATAACGACGTACTCATTTACCGACGCCTCGGACTTACGACGAGCTCTCTGACCAGTATTCCTACCTAATTAATGAATATTAGAGCTGATTTCTTTTATTCTGTTTATTTCAATATACAGTACGTATACTAGTGTATAAACATTTAAAAATATACCAGAAATGTTATAAATGGTGCAAAGGTGACATTAAAACAATATCAAAGATGGTTGACACAAACTCACTACCATTATAGTAGTATGCTCCTCACTTAGTGATGAATTCGTTTAACGACGTGGTCTTAGGAATGGAACTCCGTCGTTAAGTGAAGAGAGGCTGTAGTCAGGAAATGGAACGACCTAGACAGCAAATCGGTAGACAGAATTCATACATAGCTATAAGAACAGGTACGATAGGGCTCGCACAGTCAGGACAGTGAAACCAGTAGTGGCCAGAAGAAAGGCAGGGCCAGAAGCTGATACTCAACCCCATTTATTATCCACCACCATCATATCCTTTCCCCCTCTTTTCCCAGTTCTGTGCCATTCTAGAGTGTAGGTTCAGTGCCTTTAGTTTATCCTCATAGGAAAGAATGTGATAATTGCAATCAACTTTATTTTTCTTCTCGGTATATTTTCCATTGCATTTATGTCCATTCTTTAATAGTGACTAGAACTGCACAGCGTAATCTAATAAGTCCTAATCTAAATAAGTTGAAGTATAAGCTGATTACTCCTGTTATTTATGCTTCTTAATACAGTGGTACCTCGAGTTACGATGGTCCCCCAAATCGCCCTTTTATGTAAGTTTATTTTTTTAAATGCGTTTGTAAGTATATTTTTGGGGGTGCAAAAGGACTAGTCTATTTTACATTATTCCTTATGGGGATAAATTCGTTTGGTAATGGCACTTGAACAGCATTCTCAAACGAAAAAATATCGTAACTCGAGGTACCACTGTATGAAGCCAAGACTTTTATTAGCTTTATTGTGAACACTTACACACTGTAGTCCTGGCTTTAGATTACTGCTAACCAGAACTGCTAAATCTTTTTTGAATTCAGAGTGACTGAGATCTACATTATTCATTTTGTAAGGCAATATCATATTTATTACCATGATCTACCACCTCAAATACTTTAGTGAGAAAGTTAATAAATTTGTAAGGCAGGAGTGGTCGTTTGTAAAACAGTGCTGAGATTCATTGATCAGTTTGTCTTTCAAGATTGTTTAAAATAGTCTCGGTAATTATTGATTCCATCAATATTTCTCACAATGGAGGTTAGGCTAATTGGTCTATAATTTGAAGCTCTTGCTTTGTAGATAGGTATCACATTTGCCATTTTCCACTTATCTGGCACTATGCCAGTTTGTGGTGAAATGTTGAAAAGACTAGCTAATGGTTTGCTAAGTTCCTCATTACATTCCTCTTGAGAACAGCTCATCAGGGCCTGGTGATTTGTGTGGTTTTAATCTGTGTGTCTGAGAATCACGTTACTAGTGACTCTGTGCAAAGTCGATGAACTATTAAAGGACAAGGAAAAAAGAAGTGAAGAGGAAATGTTGGCAGAGGTGAATTTTCAGAGAGATAAAGAGGATGAGGAAGAAGATTGCCTGTAGAAAAGCAGCTAACACTTCAACATGAGCAATTGCATGTTGCTCCTGAACTTGAAGACTTTTTCATTGAAGAGAACCCTGACACATCTAGAAGTTCTGCTTTGAAACAGATGCTGGACCAAGCAATGATTCTTTACTGTCAGTTGTCCAAAGTACTGCTGACTAAAACATAACAAAGATGCATGACAGAATACTTCAGGGCTCTCATAAGTAACAGTTCTGCATTGATCTCAGCCCATGAATCCCAGCCATCCACTTCAGCCCATGAACCCCAGCCCTCTCCTTCATTCATCCCAGCCACCTCATCTGAGGTTCAGTAGAGCCACACTAAGCCTCCCCACTGACATCAAGCCACTTAAGCAACAACCAGATTTTAAGGTAAGTATATTCACATTGCTTGACTTTCTTAGATTATGCTGGGTTACATCATCCTGTATCATACTATAATAACATGCTTTAATGTGTGCATAACATCTATATGCCTTTTAAAATCATTGTGCAATACTTAGTTTATTATTTAAGGTGTATTGTGTATCTAAAAGAAAAGTTGTTTGGCTTATTTGAAAGCGGCATAGAACATAACCCATTTTTCCCTATAAGTTGTCCACTCCACCTATCACATTTTCACATACAGTGGACCCCCGGTTTTCGTGATTTTTTCATTCCAGAATGCTGTTCAAGTGCCATTACCAAACGAATTTATTCCCATAAGGAATAATGTAAAGTAGACTAGTCCTTTTAGACCCCCCAAAAATACACTTACAAAAGCATTTAAAAAAATACTTACATAAAAGGGCGAGTTTGGAGCAGGATGAACACCGGGGGTCCACTGTTACATATAGCTCAGTTCGTCTTGAACATGTCTTGCACAGAAGGTAGTTTTCTACTGTTTTTCAGACATAAGCTATGAATTCAATATTTTTTTCTGTTACAGTGCTGCGCAAAAGGCCTGTGAATCCCAGAATGGCAATGAGGCCTCTGTACTGGACCAGAATACAGTTGACTACACCAAAACCTCCCAAGCCTGAGCTTAAACCCATAGATCAGGACAGTGTTGATGGTAATGAGAGTAAGGATGGTAGTCAAGAAAATGATAGTGAAGAGAAGGTGATTAAGAATGACAAAGGTGAAGATGATAGTCCTTCTGGAACACTGAAGAAAAGGTGAATTTTTGTTGTCTCACATACTTTTGTTGTATCTCGGATGCTTTTGTTATACGTATGTATCTCAGATTCTTTTACCTAAATGGCTTAATTACTCAGAAATTTATATTTTTCTCCCATGAAGGGAAAATATTGATCCTGGTGAAGGGCTTGTGATTGAAGGAATTGGAGCAACCCTTTAAACCTGATTACCTCCCTCTTCCCCAGGTGCTGCACAACCTCAACACATTTATTGCTTCGTAAATTAAAGTTTTTTCATAATACTTTGACTTAATTACATCTTTCAGAAGAATAACAGACATACCACTTTGGGATGAACTTGAAGAAGAAGAATTTGATGAATTAGAATTTGTTGACCTTTTTGCCCGACAAGTTACACAGCCACAGAAGAAAGAAAAAAAGGAAGATAAGCCAGTCAAGGTTAAGGTAAATATCTTGAAAGTTTTTATTTTTTTGTGTTTAGCAGCTAATACATGTATTTGTAATAGTACCAGTTAGCCAGACTTGAGTCTTGGAGGTGGAAAGTACAGTGCCTGCATTGCAGAGGAGGAGTGGGAATATTTGCAGTTTGAGGGGCATCTGAACTGTAGTATCTGTGTGCCTCTTGTCAAGACAGTCATAGAATGAATGATGATGAAAGTGTTTCTTTTTTGGGTCATCCCCCCCCCCCCCCTGCCTCAGTGGGAGACGGCTAGTGTGTTAAAAAAAAATTTTAATAGTCATGTGACCTCAGTCTTAAAGTTTACTTTTTATTCATTTTATTTAATTGTTTAACATGTGATTCACTTTGGAAAGTCAGCTAGGGAATGAGTGATGGGAACCATGTTTTTCTCATCTAAGTACTGATTTTTTTTTTTTTTTTTCAACAAGTCGGCCGTCTCCCACCGAGGCAGGGTGACCCAAAAAGAAAGAAAATCCCCAAAAAAAAATACTTTCATCATCATTCAACACTTTCACCACACTCATACATAATCACTGTCTTTGCAGAGGAGCTCAGATACGACAGCTGAGAAAAGTCCCTCCAGCTGTCACTATCTCAGACCCCTCCTTTAAAGTGCAGGCATTGTACTTCCCATTTCCAGGACTCAAGTCCAACTAAATCAATTAACTGGTTTCCTGAATCCCTTCACAAAATGTTACCCTGCTCACACTCCAACAGATCGTCATGTCCAAAAACCATTCGTCTCCATTCACTCCTATCTAACACACTCACACATGCTTGCTGGAAGTCTAAGCCCCTCGCCCACAAAACCTCCTTTACCCCTTCCCTCCAACCTTTTCTAGGACGACCCCTACCCCGCCTTCCCCTACAGATTTATACGCTCTCCAAGTCATTCTACTTTGATCCATTCTCTCTAAATGACCAAACCACCTCAACAACCCCTCTTCAGCCCTCTGACAAATACTTTTAGTAACTCCACACCTTCTCCTAATTTCCACATTCCGAATTTTCTGCATAATATTTACACCACACATTGCCCTTAGACAGGACATCTCCACTGCCTCCAGCCTCCTCCTCGCTGCAGCATTTGCAACCCATGCTTCACACCCATATAAGAGTGTTGGTACCACTATACTTTCGTACCTTCCCTTCTTTGCCTCCATGGATAACGTTTTTTGTCTCCACAGATACCTCAATTGTTTTACATGATGGTAGGATTGCTGGTGTCTTTTTTCTGTCTCATAAACATGCAAAATTTCAGGTATGTCTTGTTACTTCTACTTACACTTAGGTCACACTACACATTCATGTACAAGCATATGTATATACACACACCCCTCTGGGTTTTCTTCTATTTTCTTACTAGTTCTTGTTCTTATTTCCTCTTATCTCCATGGGGAAGTGGAACAGAATTCTTCCTCCGTAAGCCATGCGTGTCGTATGAGGCGACTAACATGCTGGGAGCAAGGGGCTAGTAACCCCTTCTCCTGTATATATTACTAAATGTAAAATGGGAAACTTTCGTTTTTCATTTTGGGCCACCCCACTTTGGTGGGAAACGGCCGACGTGTTGAAAGAAGAAAGAAAGATACCTCAATGCACCACTCACCTTTTTTCCTTCATCAATTCTATGGTTAACCTCATCCTTCATAAACCCATCCGCTGACACATCAACTCCCAAATATCTGAAAACATTTACTTCTTCCATAATCCCTCTCTCCAATGTGATATCCAATTTTTCTTTATTTAAATCGTTTGATACCCTCATCACCTTACTCTTATCTCTGTTCACTTTTAACTTTCTACCTTTACACACTCTCCCAAACTCGTCCACTAACCTTTGCAACTTTTCTTTAGAATCTCCCATAAGCACAGTATCATCAGCAAAAAGTAACTGTGTCAACTCCCATTTTGCATTTAATTCTCCATAATTTAATCCCACCCCTCTCCCCAACACCCTAGCATTTACTTCTTTTACAACCCCATCTATAAATATATTAAAGAACCATGGTGACATTACACATCCCTGTCTAAGACCTACAAAAGTACTGATGTATTGCTTTTAGTTTGTTCTTAGTTATTAATACCAGTCTAAACTGTTTTTCATAGTTAAGTTTTGGATCTGAGGATGCTACTTGTTATCCAAGGGCTACTTAGTCTCTTTGCTGTGATCTGCTTAGTTTTAATAGGACGCTGCTTATTGTAGAGGTTTTGTATTTTTTTGAAGAAAAATACTGACCCCTATGTCAGTGTTCCTATTATCACTGAACACACTGTGCCAGTCATTGTCATTATTTCTGTAATGAAGTATTTACTGATGTCTCATCATGGAAATGAAAGGAGATCTTGCGAGTTTTGAATGATAATTTACACACGTTGGCTAAGAGGAAGGTGGGGATGAAATTGTTTTTAAGATTGATCATTGAAAGATAGTGATCATGTTAGGATATGATCTCATACCTGTACCTGTCTTCTCTCTCATCTTAAGATTAAAAACATCTAATAAGTGTGCCTTTTTTGTTTTGTTTTAGAGAGACAGAGGAAGCTCCAATTCATATAAATCTTGCCTAAATACAGTACACACTGTGTACTGTACTTTGTACTTCTCTCTGATCTATCCATACTTCACCTATAGTTTGTGCCTGGGGGTCAACAATAGCTAATCACCTAAAACCCATTACATATTATGTAATCAAAATGAGTACTCAGAATAATCATTCATTCAGGCTCCAAGCAAAAAAGAAAATGCACATGCACCTCCCTCTCTTATTTAAAAGTTTAAATTTGCTTAGCATACAAAATATTCACTTGTGCACCCTATGACTACAAGACACTCAATTCGAACATTAGCCCAGAACTTAAACTCTGGAGAGCTCCAATAGAACACATGATCACAGTGCAAGAAACAAGTATGGTATATATATCTGAGATTCCATGTAAAGGGCTCAAATTTTTCAAAAACTCTCATGCCAATAAAAGACTCAATACGTATCAAGCTCACTGCACGAAAATTTCAAAAGCTCCCCAGCTGCCAACATCTTCACTAATATACCTGGAGGGTGTTCTGGGAATCAATGCCCCCACAGTCCGATCCATGACCAGGTCTTGCTGTGGAACAGAATCTGCTGAACCAGGTGTTTTTGCTGGACACACACAAACTGACATACAAACCACAGCCCAGCTGGTTAGGTACTGACTTTAGGTGCCTGTCCAGCTCCACCTTGAAGACAGCTTGGGGTCTATTGATAATCCCCCCTTGTATATGCTGGGAGGCAGTTGAACAGTCTTGAGCCCCCTGACACTTAGTATTGTGTATCTCTTAGTCTACTCACGGCACCCATTCTTTTTGTTGGGGGGGATGTTGCACTGCCTGCCGAATCTCTTAAATTTTGTAGGGAGTGATTTCCGTGTGCAGATTTGGGACTAGTCCCTCTAGGATTTTTCAGATGTAGATTATGATTTATCTTTCTCGCCTACATTCCAAGGAGTACAGGTTTAAGGGACTTCAACCGTTCCCAGTAATTGAGGTTCTGTATTGTACTTATACGTGCAGTGAAAGTTCTTTGTATATTCTCCAGGTCTTCAATTTTGCCTGCCTTGAAAGGGCCATTAGTGTACAGCAATATTCCAGCCTAGAGAAAACAAGTGATTTGAAGAGAATCCTCATTGGCTTGGCATCCCTATTTTTGAAGGTTTGCATTATCCATCCTATCATTTTCCTAGCAGATATTGTAGACACATTGTTGTGATCTTTGAAGGTGAGATTTTCTGATATTATCACTCTTTTTATGTGTGTGCAGTTAGAATTTGTTTTATACTCTAATCTAGTTTTTATTTCCTCAAGTTTTTCATAGTGTAGTTGAAATTTCTCATTGAACTTCATATTGTTTTCCCCTGGCCCATTTGAAGACTTGGATAATATCCGCTTGGAGATTTGGAGTGTCATTAATGGATGATACTGTCGTGCAAATTCTGGTATCATCAGCAAAGGAAGACACGGTGCTGTGGCATACATCTCTCTGTGTCAGATATGAGGGGATGGGAGCAAGTACGTACTGTACTTTGTGGAACAGAAGTTTTCACTGTAGCTGCCTCTGACTTTACTCTGTTTACTATTACTCTTTGTGCTCGTCTTGTTAAGAAGTTAATGATCCATCTACCCCCTTTTCCAGTTATTGCTTTATCACACATTTTGTGCTTTTACACCATGATCACACCATAAAGGCTTTTGCGGTGTGTGTATTCTACATCTGCATTCTGTTTGTCCTCCAGTGCAATTAAGGCCATGTCATAGTGGTCCAGTAGTTGAGAGGCAAGAGCAACCTGCTGTAAACCCATGCTGCCCTGGGTTGTGCAATTGTTGGGTGTTCAGGTGGTTGGCAATCTTGCTTCTTAGAACCCTTTCAAACATTTTTATAATGGGGATGTTATTGCTGTTGGTCTATAATTATTTGCAATTGCTTTACTGCCACCTTTGTGGAGTGTGTATGCTCCCTCTCAGTAGAATATTTAATGCAAATAAAAGGAGTTTCTTGCAGTGCTTGATGAACTTAGTTATATCCATTAACTGCCAGTAAATTCCCGTACATTGATTTCACCACTTCACCTCAACCACTCCATAAAATGCAGGTCATTAAATTTATGTAGATTAGATGTAATTTATTTGTAATTGTCCAGTTGGTCATTTGCAACCTGTCTCATTGTACTTGTGATTATAATGAAATACTCAAGCTGTACTGATATACATTGCTTACAGGTATATGCTTGGTCTAGATTTTAATGGTATGTAAGCTTTATGATTAGTTTGCTTCAAATGCTTTGTATAATGAGTGGCTTTCTTCTGAGCCTTCAGTTGTTTCAAATTATATTTGTATTACATTAATTTTTTTGTGTGGCTCGTAAGAAATAAATTTTTTATTCAAATCAGACCTTTTAGTTTTTTGATACATGTACGTAAAGTGGACCTCCAGTGTTCGTGATTTTTTCGTTCCAGAATGCTGTTCAAGTGCCATTACCAAACTAATTTATTCCCATAAGGAATAATGTAAATTAGACAAGTCCTTTTAGACCCCCAAAAATACACTTACAAAAGCACTTACAAAAATACACTTGCATAATTGTTCGAGTTTGGAGCATCACGAACACCGGGGTCCACTGTACTTGAAAACTTGAGTTTGGGTAGATTTTGTGTATATACAGTATAGTTAATGTGGATGAATTCATGTTTGGTATTTTACTTGTATTTTTGTTAAAATTCAAGTTTAATATAATTTCTATTCCACAGGTTGCTAAAGTTTTAGACAGCAAACGTTCTCAAAATGTAGGAATTTTCATAACTAGTCAGCACCTTGACATTGCTGATGTGGAAAATGGTAAGCAAGTCTTGACATACTTTCCTGGATACCTACCTAGCATAAAGCATGGAAAAAACAGTTTTGCAATACATCTGTATAAGTAATTTATGACAGCCTTTAGAAATTGAAGCTCGTTATTATTTAGGGTTGTACTGTATTTGGAAATTCCAATACAGACAATATTTTTTTTCCAGTGATAGGTGTTTTTTTTTAAGAATCTTTATAGTTAATTAGATATTATCACCAACAAAACATGTGATCATACCCAACGTTTCTAGTAACTAAGATAACATTAAGGCTCAGTGATGAGGCATCAGTCATTGTCTTTACCATCATAATCAGCAACATTTTCAGAGAGAATTTGTATATTAAATAGGTTTAAGCATTTGAAGAGTGTGTGAGTATGTTGCCAGGCACTAGACTGGCTGATCATTTGTACAGCCACTTTTTGTTGAGTTATTAACTTTAGGTGATTTGCTGTAATGGATTCCTTGTTATAAAAATAGTGTTGTCTTAAGGTAAACATTATGTTTAATAATCTCATTTTTAGAAATTTAATTATAATATACTACTTAACATTCAGATAATTTAATTTTTAAAATGTCCATAGTTTTTAAGTTTTAATTTTAGTTTGCTTAAAATTCTCTGCATAATCAGTGACTTTTCAGAATGTATGAACTAATGTTGCCTATTTTTGTGACAGTTGTGTACATTTTGAATATAAAATTTGCTTCAAGTGATTGTGAAAGCATCCTTGTTTTGAGTTGCCCTACCTTGGTGGGACAAAGCAATGTGATTTTATTTATTAATTTACCCACTGTTAGGAAATTAGCTATTGACCAATCTGGCTTAACAACCCAACAATACTATACCATGGGTGGAACAGTTGACAACTAACGCATAAATTGCAGGTAAAACTAGATGCTTTATTCCATCCTCAACCATACACTGGTACAGGACAAACTGAAACAATCTCTTTTCATCTCCATTTTGTGGCTTAGTTCTGAAAGTTCCTTCGTATAATCGCATTCCTGCCAGGGTAAAAAATGCCTTTGTACAGGAAACTAACAATGTAACGATCCATCCTGGGCTGTGTTTCAAGACTCAGTTGTTACTTCATTGTGGTCCAGGATGACCCAAAACATTAGTTTCCACTTGGAGGGAGTTAGTTGTGGGAAATGCCTTGCTGTCTTGTTTGGTCTATGATGTAGACTCCAGAACCATGACAGCCTGGACTTTGAAACTGTTCTTGGTCCTGCAATGTGACTGAGCAGCTTGGCCCTCTCAAGCACCTCCCCATGGGAAAAAAAAATAGTTCCTAGATGAGAGTTTCAGCTTCTGTAATTATTAGCTTACTCAAGAGCTGTTGCTACATGGAAAGCAGTCTGTTAATTGATTTAGTATACTGTATACAGATCCCCATTTAATGAAGATAGTAAATTTGCTCAAATTGTTCCATCTTATCCAAGACCCAGACCTAGGGTTTTATCCTTGCAAATCAATTGTGTTAGCCACTGTGCCACATCTTTTTCATCCTTGTTTATTTATAAAGACAGTAATATGGTTATTAATGTGCTTTTTTCTTGTGATAAAAGCTTCATTTACTTTAGATCTTGAGTTTTAATGAGTAAGATTATATGTTCAATAAATGTAAATACAATGTGCCTATAAATGCAATTTTTTTTTTCCAGCTGTATACAACTTCGACACTTCAGTTCTTGACCTGGAAGTTTTGCAGCAAGTATATGAAGTGGTATGTGTATCATGTATGTGTATCCAATACCTTATTAAAAATTGTAATTTTTAGTAAAGAATCTAATCTTAATTTTTTTTATTGCAAAGTATGTATTTCTTCTTTCTTTCAACACGTCGGCTGTTTCCCACCGAAGATGGATGGCCCAAAAGAAAAAACGAAAGTTTCTCCTTTTACATTTAGTAATATATACAGGAGAAGGGGTTACTAGCCCCTTGCTCCCGGCATAAAGTATGTATTTATGTGCATATTTATGTGCCTGATCACAGATCGGGCCGCGGGGGTGTTGACCCCCGGAACCCTCTCCAGGTATACGCCAGGTATATGAAAACACTGATTATTAAGTAGATTTTGAGATGGATTTATCTTTATACATGTACAGTGGACCCCCGAGTTTCGTAAAAACTTCACTCCTGAAGTCTGCTCAAGTGCCATTACCGAACGAATTTACTCCCTTAAGGAAAAATTTCACGTAGGTTAGTCTATTTCAGACCCCCAAAAATACACTTCCACAAGAACTTACAAAATTATACTTACATAATTGCACGATTTCCGGGGTATTCGTTAACCGAGGGTCCACTGTAGTTTGTATTCCTTTTTAGTGTTTATATTGTATCTTCACTTTTGCCAGCACTTTGTGCACTAGTCAACCAGGTGTATACAGGTAATGAGCAGATTTCAAGTTCAGTGAAGGATGTGTGGAAAGTATACAGTGAAGGATGTGTGGAAAGTATACAGTGAAGGATGTGTGGGAAGTATACAGTGAAGGATGTGTGAGGATGATATGAATCATCTAGAAGTAGTCTTTAACCATTTACATCTGCTTAACCAGCTATGTCTCCCCATCACCTACACTGACTTCTCAAAAGTAAAACCTGCAACATTACTGCTTGAGCTATACAGATCCTTTGACTAGGGATAAAAGTTTTCCTGAGGCACCGCTAGACAATACAGGAATCCAACTAGTATAAGCAAACTGACATACAAACATTTCCATTGCTTTGAGCCCAGGGATTATTGCAAATAGTTTCAAAGTTCTGGCCAAATAAAATGAATTATTTATTGCCGTAGATATACGGCAATTAAATATATTGATGAGAGATTTAAAAATAATTGAGGAAGTTAGTTGAATTGATGAAGTTTGGCAGAAATATACATTAAAGTGGAAAGATACATACTGTAATGATATTTCTGAGATAAAATATATGTATTAGAGGACCAAGTTAAAAGGAGCTCCAGTGAAAAAGGGAAGTGTGCAAAAGGGAAACATCTTTTTAGTGCAGAAAGAGTAGAGTAGGCTAGTGTGGTCTTGATGGAATATAACATGAAATTTTATTTCAATGTGGCCCCTTTCCTAAAAAGACCTGGAAATAAAGGTAGAAATTAGCTTCAATCTCTTGAGGACAGTCATTTCTGTTAATACATTCTGCCAGAGTTGTATTGTATTGTTATGCCAGACTTCACTCCTGTCTACTACTCGTCATGTAAGATGCCATCAAATATGCAGGAAATTCTATGCCTGTGATTATTATATTTTAAAATTTTTTTAATTTTTAATATGCTTTGTTTCAGAGAGGAAGTGAAGGAGAAATTACCTTAATAAAAGCCCAGGTAGAAGCCATGCCTGGTATTCCTCTTGACAAACCTGAACAGTGAGTAATAGATTGTACAGTCAACATACTGTACAATCAGATTAAAATTAAAATAATTTTTATGAGTCATACAAATTATTTACAGTAGTTATACTTTTGAATTGATTATATTTTGAATTTCACCTTACTATAATAGATATAATTTGATACTAAGGCTCAGAAGAAAGCCACTAATTATGCAAATACATATCAGGCACACTAATCATGAGGCTTAAATACTTCCTGTACCTAGACCTAGTATATAATTTAAGTTTGCACAGCTTACTTAATTCATTAAAATTAAAAGTACAGTACAATGAAGAATTGGTCAATCATAAATAAATTACATTGAAATTACATCAGTTCATTAACCTGCATTTTATGGAGTGGCTGAACTGAGGTGGTGAAATTAAAGCATGAGAATTTACAGGCAGTTAATGGATATAACATTTATGCAAGATTTAATAGGTACTTTTTAACAATATTTAGTAAAGATGTTAACAGATGGAGAACTTTTAATGTTTTCAGGCAGAAAGTTCAAAAAAATTTTGGACCTTTTATCTGTGTGAAGTTTTTGAACAGGTTGAGTTGTACACGTTGAATGTCCTAGATATTTGCTCCTTGTATTGTGTCCATCTGTTCTGTTGAAACTCTCCAGAGTTTAAGCTCTGGGTTAATGTTTGAATTGAGTGTCTTTTAGACATAGCATCCACAGTAGAAAGTGTGAATATTTTGTACGTTAAATTAAAATTTTTGTGGTTTTACTGGCTGTTTCTTGATATCATTTGATAGAATGGAAAACATACTACTTAAAGATGATTTTGGTTGGTTTCGGTTCAGGACTAGAAGTAGCTTGAAACTGGGCTCAAAGCAATGGAAATGTTCTATTTTTGCCAGTTTTCCTGAGGACATAACTGCAGACAGAAGAGGAGGACCTGCAGTTTGTTACATGCAAATATAAGTGCCCAAAAAATTGGAATTAACTGCATGAAAATGCCAAGAGTTTCCCATATGCCAACATCTGTAATAATAATGCTAAAAAGCACCTATTAAATATCGCATAAATGTCATATCCATTAACTCTACAAATTCTCATACTTTGAGTTCATCACGTCAATTCAGTCACTCTTATGGAGATCATAAAACTAATGTAAATTTTGTGGAATTTATTTGTAATTGACCAGTTTGTTCGCAACCTGTCTTCCTGTACTTGTAATTGTAGTGAATTACACAAGCTGGCTATGCAGAGCATTTTATTGGTGCTTCATTATAGGCTGACTAATTTTTTTGATTCTTGCAATGCATTAGTAATGCTAGTACAGTAATTGTTTCATCCATATTTAGTACATTGAGTGAAAACTAATTTTAATCTCATACTGCATTTGCATTTCATTTTATTTCTTACTAGGAGCTCTGTTGCAAATTTATTAAATGTTACCCATTATGTACCTCTGTAATCCTTTGACTACCACCCACAGGATGGGTATGGGGTGCATAATTTAGGTAGGACTAAGTTTTATGTTAAATTTATTTTTATAAACATTTTTTTTTTTTTTTTCAGATTTTTGTTAGACCTCTCCAAAATCAATGAATTTGCAGAGCGTACTGCCTGTTTTATGTTCCAGGCAACATTTGCTGAAGATCTGGGTGTAATACACAGCAGAATAAGTATGCTACAAACCACTATAGATGTAAGTTATCAAGTTTTTATCTTTTCTGGTCAGTACTGATTACTGACAAACTAGGATGGCAGTCAAATATTAATGATCAGAGAAAATTTAGACTTCAGTGGTAAATTTTGCAACTGTTTTAACATTAAATTTTTAGCATTAGACATTTATCACTAACGCAGTGTGAATCAATTAAACTCATTTACCATCATTCGTTTGTAATTTCTAATTAATTAAACTGTCACTTATCACTTATTATTAACCCTTTAAGGGTTGTGACCCCAGATCTCAAACTTGCTCTTAGGATCTAAGAATTAAAAAAAAAATATTTTATCTTTTGAAGTGGTAGAGAATCTTTTTCCAAATTTAATGAAACTAAAAGTATGAAATTTGATGGAAAACTTATGGAATCAAGCTCTCGCAAGGTTAGCAGTCTCAGCGATATTTACACATCAGCAATTTCGCCCATTTTGCACTCGGATACAGTGGTACCTCTACTTACGAGCAGCTCCCAACTCAAACAATTATGTAAGTGTATTTTTGTAGGTGCTTTTGTAAGTGTATTTTTGGGGGTCTGAAATGGATTAATCTAATTTCCATTATTTCTTATGGGAAAAAATTTCTTCGGTATCGGCACTTGAATAGCCGTCTGGAACGAATTTTGCTCGTAAGTAGAGGTACCACTGTATTTCACTAGTATTCCTTCCATTCTATCAATTGAGTACAAGAAACTGCTCACTGTTTTAAACCAAAAACACGGTCATGCACTGCATACTGTAGGATTTTTTTTATATGGTGAACACACTTACTGCATAGACCCATTCTCTCATATCTAGGCCCATTTTTATATGTTGAATAAGGATGGAGCAAAATAGGATGACTTGTAGGGTATATAAATCTGCAGTGGAGGGGTAGGGGTTGTCCTAGGAAAAGATGGAAGGAGGGGGTAAAAGAGGTTTTGTGTGCAAGAGACTTGGACATACAGCAGGCGTGTGTGAGCATATTAGATAGGAGTGAGTAGAGACAAATGGTTTTTGGGACTTGTTGAGCTGTTGGAGTGTGAGCAGGGTAATATTTTATGAAGGGATTCAGGGAAACCAGTTAGCTGAAGTTGTCCTGGAGGTGGGAAGTACAGTGCCTGCACTTTAAAGGAAGGGTTTGGGATATTTAGTGACATCTAGACTGTCGTATCTGTGCACCTCTGTAAAGAGTGATAGTGTGAATGTTTTTTTTTTTTTTTTTTCACCCCTGCCTCAGTGGGTGATGGCCAGCATGTTTTAAAAAAAAAAAGTTTAAACATTTGAAGAATGGGGGGAAGGGGGTGTTGTCTGGCACTTGCTTGAGTGATTGTTTGAACAACAGCTTTTTGTTGAGTTACTTTTGGCTTCAGGTGTAATTATTTATTTTCAACCATTATAAGGTATATATTAACTCTTCATTGAAAGAAATATTGGTAAATCCAATTGACATAAATTTTTCTCCAGGTTTTGCATTTCTTGTTAAAAGTTTGATATGTATAAACCATACCTGTGATGAAATTGCAGTGCTATATGACCCATGTGGGTTTAGCTCATTTTTTATTATATTACCAAAAAGGTGTTTAAATCTGAGGTGGAAGGAAGATGTTATCCCAGGAAAGACTGGAGGGAGGGTGTGAAGGAGTTTTGTAGTAGGGGCTTGAACATCCAGGAGGTGTATGTTGCAATGGTGTGAATAGGAAAAAAGTGTCTTTCAGTATTTGAGGTGCTGTTGGAGTGTGAAGGGTTCTTGAAAATCGGTTAGCCAACCTTGAGTCTTGGAGGTGGGAAGTAGTTCTGGCACTTTTTAGGAGTGGTGTGAATGTTGCAGTACAGAGGGTCATTGATTTGAGATGTCTGCACACCCTCTGCAAGACTAAGCGATGGTAAATGTTTACTTTTTGGGGGGATGGGGTAAGGGGTCATTTTAGCATAATAGGAGATGACTGTGGTAAAAAAAAAAAATCTTATGCTGGAGGGTCACCCCCTGAAGTATTCCATTATTTTCCTATTACACAATATTTTCCATATTATTCCTATTAGGATAATATTATATGTTGTTTCATTAGTGTTTAAGAAAAGTATACAGTATACCCCAATAGATGTTTATATGGTGAAACTACTTTTAATCTCTATTCTAGATGTTAAATTATCCTTGACTGGTGGTATACAGCTTTACATGCAGCCTTAATGACCATGTAGTCAGTAGGCTTTAAACCCAATAAACTAACTAATCATGTTTAAATGTGTGTTTGTGTTTCAGGTACTTATGACTAGTGATAGCATTAAAAAAATATTTGGGTTAATCTTAGCTGTTGGAAATTATATGAATGGTGGGAATCGAACAAGAGGACAAGCAGACGGTTTTGGCTTGGAGATACTGCCAAAGATCAAGGATGTGAAAAGCAAAGAGGCTTCATACACTTTATTGCATTTTGTTGTCAACAAATATATTGAGGTATGCATTAATTTTTTATACTCTGTTAAATTAGATTTATTCAAGATATCATGGCTTAGTAGTTAAGACTACAACCTATGGATTTCAAGGATTGTATTTCTTGAATGCTGAAGGCTTTTGAATTTTTTCAAATTCGATTTTAAATATTTATGTTGTCATAAACCCATAAATGTTTTATTATAATTCATATTATGCTCATTGCTTATTCTGTTCCACTTATAAGAAAATGCCCCTTATAGGTTTTGAAGGGAAAATGTCCCTTTCAGGTTTTGAAGGAGTTAAATCAGTGTTAAGGGGTTGCATATGAGCTCCTCAAAAATTTGGCAGTGGTTTTTTCTCATGGATTGGAAAAGAACAAACAATAAGCACATAACAAATTTGCAAAAAAAAAAAAAAAAAAAATTAGGAAACTACCATATACAGTGGTACCTCGACTTACGATATTTTTTCATTCCAGAATACTGTTCAAGTGCCATTACCAAACGAATTTATCCCCTTAAGGAATGATATAAAATAGACTAGTCCTTTTAGATCCCCAAAATTACACTTACAAAAGCGTTTAAAAAAATAAACTTACATAAAAGGGTGAGTTTGGGGACCATCGTAAGTTGAGGTACCACTGTATAGTAAAACTTTACTGAGCTGATGCATAGGACTGCCGCCTTAAGGAAGGAGAGATCCCACAGGAAGCAAGCTATATGGGATTTATCTGTGTTGAAGGAACTTTCATGCATTATAATTCTGTCTCGTATTTCTGCAATATTAAAAAAAATCATGAATTAGGATAGCAAATATCATAAATTTCATTACAACTGTTACTTGCTAGGTAGGCAGTGATTAACAACACAATATAAAAACAAACAAAAGAACATAATTTATTGTAGAAAATAAGTCCATTAAAAAGTCAGATGACATGCCTTAAAATACCTATACCTTGAGTATCCCTGTACAGTGGACCCCCGAGTTTCGTAAAAACTTCACTCCTGAAGTCTGCTCAAATGCCATTACCGAACGAATTTACCCCCTTAAGAAAAAATGTCACGTAGGTTAGTCTATTTCAGACCCCCAAAGATACTTTTCCACAAGCACTTACAATATTATACTTACATAAATGTACGAAACTCGGGGGTCCACTGTAGTGTGTTCCAGGGGTGAACACCCCCCGTGGCCCGATCCATGACCAGGCCTCGTAGTGGATCAGAGCCTCATCAACCAGGTTGTTACTTCTGATTCTTCGCAATTCAACTAATGAACCACAATCTGGCTGGTCAGGTACTGACTTTAGGTGCCTGTCCAGCTCCCTCTTTAAGACAGACAAACAAACACTTTATTTCTTTGTGGAGTACACAAAATGTAGGTTACATGTAATAAAACATTGTCAAGCACAAAAGAAAGCCACTAGCATGCATGTTCATTTTAGGAGTCTATTCGTACTTCCCCCGAGTGTATGCTGGGAGGCAGTTGAACAGTCCTTCCAATAATTAGGTGCAAGGGATCAGAAGCTGTGATAGCTTCAGTGGGCAGTGGTCAAAAAATTATAGGCACATAGGGCACTGAGCTCCAACATTTTAAGAGCTAAGTAAATTACGTTGGTAGTGAAATATTTACAGATTTATGTTGACATTAGTTGTTTACACAGGTGTAATTCAATCACAAAAATTTTAACATTTATTTGGGCAAAGTCAAGGTGTTTTTATAGAATTGTTGGTAATGTACAGTTATGGATTAAATATATTGAACATTTTTGTACATCTGTAAGAAAGTTCTCTGAATTGAAGATTTTGTTTTCATTGAAGTACAGTGGACCTCCGGTTTTCATAATTAATCTGTTCCAGAGGGCGCTACTAACACCGAATATTACTAATTCCGAATATTTTCCCCATAAGAAATAATGGAAATTCAATTAATCCGTTCCAGACACCCAAAAGTATTAAAATAAGTTTTGTTTTAACATTAAATTACACAAGAATGAGACATGAAGTATAAAACAGTAATAACTTGACACTTACCTTTATTGAAGAGTTGTTGATGTGTGGAAGATGGAAGGAGGGGAGAGGAAGGAGGAGTTGCTAGTGTTTGGAAGGGAAATCCCCTTCCATTAAGACTTCAGGTACCAAGTCCTTTTCCGGGGTTACTTCACTTCTTTGTTTTTTAATGCCACTAGGACCAGCTTGAGTCACTGGACCCCTGTCTCGCAAAATATCTGTCCAGGGAGCTCTGTGTCTGGTATTTCTTTAAAACTTCCCTGAAATGGGACACCACATTGTCATTGTACATATTGCCAGCACGGCCTGCAATATCTTTGTTAGGGTGAAAATCATCCATAAATCTTTGTACATCAGTCCATTTGGCACAAATCTTAATCTTTGAAGACGGCAACGTCTTCCATCTCTCTTCCTCCTCCTCTGCAACAATTTCCCGAACTGTGGTCTGTTGCCGTTGCAGATGAAGCTCTTGCAGATCTGCAGTGTGGTCCTCCACCAACCCCATGGACTTCCCCAGTGCCACAATTTTTTCCACAATAGGCTCAGGGTCCTGAGGCTCAGCCCCAAAACCTTCAAAATCCCTCTCTGGGACACAGTCTGGCCACAATTTTCTCCAAGCAGAGTTCAAAGTCCTGGAGCTCACTTCCTCCCAGGCTTTCCCTATGTGGTTTATGCAATGGAGGATATTGAAGTGATCTTTGAAAAACTCTTTTAGGGTCAATTGAGTGTCCGAGCATCTTTGAAACATTGCTTTGGTGTACAGTTTTTTGAAGTTTGAAATGACCTGCTGGTCCATGGGCTGGAGGAGAGGAGGTATTAGGGGGCAAGAACTTCACTGTGATGAAATTAAATTCCTCCACAATTTGCTCTTCCAAGTCTCGAGGATGAGAAGGAGCATTGTCTATTAACAGGAGGCACTTGAGGTCCAATTTATTTTCCAGGAGGTATTTCTTCACACTGGGGCCAAACACTTCATTGAACCAATCAAGGAAAATTTCCCTAGTGACCCATGCCTTAGTGTTAGCCTTCCACATCACACACAAATTAGCCTTGGCAACATTGTATTTCTTGAACACTCTGGGATTTTCAGAGTGATACACGAGTAAAGGCTTCACTTTGAAATCCCCACTAGCATTACTACACAACATACGAGTTAGTCTGTCTTTCATAGGCTTGTGTCCTGGCAGTACCTTTTCCTCCTGTGTAATGTAGGTCCTGTTTGGCATTTTCTTCCAAAACAGGCCTGTTTCATCACAATTAAACACTTGTTGGGGGTTTGAATTCTTCAGCCTCTACATAGCTTTTGAATTCATGCACATATTTTTTAGCTGCACATTTATCTGAACTGGCTGCCTCACCATGCCTTATCACTCTGTGTATGCCACTACGCTTCTTAAATCTGTCAAACCAGCCTTTGCTGGCTTTAAATTCGCTCACTTCAGCACTCGTTGCAGGCATTTTCTTGACAAGATCATCATGCAACTGCCTTGCTTTTTCAGATATTATCGCCTGTGTAACACTATCTCCTGCTAATTCTTTCTCGTTCATCCACACCAACAACAAAGTCTCCACATCTTTCAGTATTTGCGATCTCTGTTTTGTGACCATGCTTGCACCTTTCGCAACAGCTTCCTTGATTTCATTTCCCTTGGCCATGATGGAAGCGATGGTTGTATAGGCTTTGCCATATAACCTAGCCAGCTCAGCGACACGTACTCCACTTTCATATTTTGCTATTATCTCTTTTTTTTCAGTTCTACCATGTTTCTGACCTTCTTTACCACAGGGCTGGCACTAGGAGCTTTCTTTGGACCCATGGTGGCTTATTTAGCAGTTGTAAGCACTAAAAACAATGGAATAATGACAAAATGTATGGTATGATTCACGAAATCGTAATGACACGATTGCAAACAAACCATACCACAGGTGGGGTTCGAACCCGCGGTTAGAGAGTCTCAAAACTAGCTGGCCCAGTGGCTTACGCGACGGTCTGGAGTTTTGAGACTCTGACCGCGGGTTCGAACCCCACCCGTGGTATGGTTTGTATGGTATGAATGCGTGGGTGACTCACTCGCTGGTAAACAATGGCACACTGACTCTGAATGGAGTGTTGGGCCATGCAGGCCACACGTACGCGTCCGGGACGAATTACTATCTCCAAGCGGATCTACGATCACCGAACCAATATTTTTACGAAAAAATGTTACTACATAATTCCGAATTTTACGAACTCCAATGACTACGAACTCTGGGGGTCCACTGTACATAGGGATCCAGGGTGTGACAAAGATTTAATGTTTATAGAATGGTATAATTTGTGAAAGAAAGTACTGTGTAATTAAATCATCTATACAATTTGTTGCCTTGTGATCTACTAATGTTCTTTGAGGGATAGTAATTTGGAAAGTTATTTTTCCATGGTGCTAGAAAGTGTCAGTGTTGCAGTATCTGATGTTGATCATGTCATGGGGCCAGAGTGATTGTGTTTTTTGTAATTAATTTCATTACTATTTATTTAGAATGTCTACAATCAGAAATTAGCTTAGATGAATTGTGAATGGGGCCGACGTGTTGAAAGAAAGAATTGTGAATGAGGGAGTTTTAGGCTTTGCATTAGCTATTGACATAGGATGAAGAATGTCATGTATGTAACTCGGTTTAATAAAAGTATCCGAATGGGTGACCAATTGAACATGTATTTGGCTAGAGGGATCTCAGATTCCTTACACAAGTTTGTTCACAGTACGTATAGTGAAATTCTCATTGCAAACCATGGCTTCCTTGTATTCAGCAAAGTACATCTATTTTACTGATATTTTGCTTCTCTTGTCACCTACAAGGCCTGCTTTAAAAGTTTTTGCTACAATCTTTATTGAAGGGTTGTCTGGTCAGTACTGATTACTGACAAACTAGGATGGCAGTCAAATATTAATGATCAGAGAAAATTTAGACTTTAGTGGTAAATTTTGCAACTGTTTATTACCTACTCAAATACAGTACATTCTTCAGTTCACACATTGAATTGTTTTTGCCTCAAATGCCATGAATTTTGTATTGTAATAGTGGTACCCCGAGTTTCGTACTTTATTCGTTCCAGAAGGCTGTTCGAGTGCCGTTACCGAACGAATTTGTTTTCATAAGGAATAATGTAAATTAAATTAGTCAGTTTCAGACCCCCAAAAATACACTTACAATAATACACTTGCATAATTGTTCGAGTTGGGAGCAGTATGAAACTCTGGGTACCACTGTACTGCTATTTTATGGTATTGGTGCAGTATTCAATATTTCCTTATCTCTAAATTAGAGCTAATTCTAAATGCTCAGAATTGTTAATGGGCAGTCTATTAATATCTTTATTTCCCTGCTTAGACATTGCAGCTTGTATCAGTTTATACAGTTAAGACACACGTGCTTACTTTTCATGGCATTATACAAAATAATTATTGTCATTCTTTAACAGAAATATGAAGGTGAAGATGCAGGCACAGACAAGGCTCAGCTTCCCATTCCAGACCCATACATAGTTGAACGTGTATCTAATATAAAATTCGAGGATTTAGAAGCTGATTTGAAAGAAATTGAAAAGAATCTCAAAGGTGAGAGATCACATGCATGTTCGCTTATTAATTTTCACTAATTGTTGCCTCTCAGTGTACAACTGTTATTTTCTTAATTTTTTTTTAACACACTGTTTCCCCCTCCCCCCAAAAAAAATGTACTTTTACCATCATTCAGATTATCACTGTCTTTGCAGAGGCACACAGATATGACAGTTTAGATATCACTCTTAAATAGCAAATATCCCAGACCCCTTCTTTAAAGTGCAGGCATTGTACTTCCCACCAGCTGACTGGTTTCCCTGAATCCCTTCATAAAATATTATGCTGCTCACACTCCAACAGCTCATAAAGTCCCAAAAACCATTGGTCTCCACTCATTCTTATCTAACACACTCGCACATGCCTGCTGTATGTCCAGGTCCCTTGCACCCAAAACTTCTTGTGTATATAATGTCTGTGCAATATATATCTCTTATAAGGCATGCGGATGTGAAATGGGAAGACAAGTTAGGAGAGTACAGTACAGTACAGTACAGTCTTTAATATGACAGGCCCTTCATTATTCCAGCAACATAAACACGAGCACACAGTGATAAGATAGAGTAATGTGGCATAGGTAGATTATTAAAGGCTGTACAGTGTTTAAGAGGAGAGAAATGGAACATTTTCCAGTAATATTTTTTTTTTTTTATTAACACATCGGCCGATTCCCACCAAGGCAGGGTGGCCCAAAAAATTAAAACTTTCGTCATCATTCACTCCATCACTGTCTTGCCAGAGGGGTGCTTTACACTACAGTTATAAAACTGCAACATTAACACCCCTCCTTCCAGTAATAGTAAGCCTTAAATAGAGATGTGTGATGTCAACGTTGTTTAATGTGTAGTAAATCATCAATTTACTGGATTTTGGAAATACAGAGCAAAATCCTCTGGTTCAGTTGATTCAAAAACTCTATGAAGTTCATTTGGTTACAGAATTGTCTTGGTGTTACCATCATGGCAAAAATATTTCTTGGAGATTCTGCTTCACTAATAGACAATTGTATTTTTGTCGAGGAAAATAGTGTTAAATTTGGAAAATTACACTTTAAATTATAATAAATTTAAATTCCTGGTGACAGTCATTAGGTATGATGATTTTCAGACCATGATTTTACATTATGAATTTTCATACAGTAAAATATTTCAGAATTAATATTAATGATTACATGCATTATATTTTCCTCCACCAGTGTGTGAGAATCGTGCTGAGAAGGTGATAAAGAAATCAGATGAAGAGCATTTACAACCATTCAAGGATTGTATGACAGAATTCATTGGCAAAGGTAAATTAATTCTCCATTTACTCATGATTTAGTTTAAAAGGGAATAATGAATGTATTACATAAATTGCCAAATAGGTAGTTATTGTAAATTTCATACTGTACTTAGCTACATCTATATAATTTATTAACATGTGAAACTAGAGTAAATCTTTGTTATTCAGGAGGAAAGGGTAGGTTTAAGTTCCTGGAGATAACACAAGTCCCTCTTGTCACAGTAAACATACCATACCACGGGCAGGGATAGAACCCACAATAGATTGCAGGTTCTGTCCCCGCCCGTTGTATGGTTTGTTTGCAATCGTGTCATTACGATTTCGTGAGTCACAGTAAACATGTTCACTAATTGTACATTTTTTTGCTACTTTTCTTAACACATTTTTAACTCTTTAGAGCAAATTCACCTTTCCCACTGTCCATGGACTCAGGGGGCATGATGCAAGTTTTTGCATGGTAGTCATATCCAATAATTACGCATTCATAGTAAATGGTATAGGAAAGCAGTGTATTTGCAATGCAAGATCCAAACATTACAGGACTAGGGTATGCAGATGTGCCACATCAACAGCAAAACACACCTTGATCCTTGATGGTTCTGGTTTGGGCTATACTGTGCAGTACCTTGCACAGTACAGTTTTGAACAATACAGGCTTTTATATAATACAGTTCATAAATTTTATTTATCTTCATGGGGAAGTGGAAAAGAATTCTTCCTTCGTAAGCCGTGTGTGTCATAAGAGGTGACTAAAATGCCGGGAGCAAGGGGCTAGTAACCCCTTCTGTATAAATTACTAAATTTAAAAAGAAAAACTTTCGTTTTTATTTTTAGGTCATCTGCCTTGGTGAGATATGGCTGGTTTGTTGAAAAAAATTTTTTATTTAAATGCATTACACACCAATATTGGACTGCTGCTATGTACGTACCGGACTAGCATAATTGAACATCGGTATCACTCCAGACTCCAAATCGTGAAGTTGTGTAGTCTTGTACAGTACATACATAAACATTTTCTTTACAGTCCCTCCCCACTTAGCGATGTACTCGTTTACCAATGGCTCAAACTTACTACGGGCTCTCTTGACCAGTATGCATACCTAAATAATGTATATTAGAGCTGATTTCCTCTGTTCTGTTTATTACAATATACAATACATTACTGTATAAACATTTAAAAATATACAAGAAATGTTATAAATGGTGCAAAGGTGACATTAAAACAATATCAAATATGGTTGACACAAACCCACTACCATTATAGTATGCTCCTCACTTAGCGACAAATTTGTTTACCGACTTCATCTTAGGAACGGAACTCCGTTGTTAAGTGAGGAGAGGCTGTAATATATAAAGTACTGGTACACCTTTTATTTGCAAATATGAGTGAAGAGGGGTTGTTGAGGTGGTTTGGTCATTTAGAGAGAATATAAATCTGTAGGGAAAGGAAGGCGGGGTAAGGGTTGTCCTAGAAAAGGTTAGAGGGAGGGGGTAAAGGAGGTTTTGTGGGCGAGGGGCTTGGACTTCCAGCAAGCATGTGTGAGCGTGTTAGATAGGAGTGAATGGAGACGGATGGTTTTTGGGACTTGACGAGCTGTTGGAGTGTGAGCAGGGTAACATTTTGTGAAGGGATTCAGGGAAACCAGTTAATTGATTTAGTTGGACATGAGTCCTGGAAATGGGAAGTACAATGCCTGCACTTTAACCCCTTTGGGGGTCGGTGCCTACTAGTACGTTTTACGAGCAGGGGTCGGTGCCGTACTAGTACGCGTAAATTCTAGCGGCTTCAAATTAAGCGGGAAACGACTGTTAGGCCTATATATGAAAGAATGGGCCTGTGGTCAGTGTGTGCAGTATAAAAAAAATCCTACACCACACACTGCATAATGAGAAAAAAAAAACTCCGACCGTTTTTTTCGTTTAAAATAGCGACTTTGCAGTCTATTTTCGTATGGTATTTATTGATGTATTCTTGTTTTCTTGGTCTCATGTGATATACAGAAATAGAGATGATTTTGATTGGTTTGACAATGATAAGTACCTTGAAATTGAGCTCAAAGTAGCGGAAATGTTCGATTTTCGCCAATGTTCAAGAGTAAACAAATCACACCATGCGTCCAATACACATCAACTGGCAAGTCTACTATTCTTGCACAAGTGCGCTGATATTATTTACACCATTTTTACAATGATGCAGTTGTATACATAACAGTAAATCTTCTATTTTTTGTGAGAATAAAAATTCAAAATGGAAAACAAAAGTAATGTAAGAGGGGCCTGGAGACGTGACTAATGAACAGAGAAGATGTTATTTTAGTGCCAGGAATGTCTGCCTTGTTTATTCTGGACCCTATTTTGAAATTGGCATCGTTTGAAATTTGTGTGAAATTGGCCAAATTGTCATTTTCTGACCACTATTTTGGGTAGTTGAAATTGGTAAATAGGCGGTTTCTTGTACTCAATCGATAGAAGAAATGGAGTTCTAGCGAAATAGCTATGATTTTAGTGGACTGGATCATTGGAATTGTCCAAAAATAGGGCTCAAAGTGGGTGAAATCGCCGATGCATAAAAACATCTTCGAGACCGATAATTTCGTGAGAGCATAATTCCATACGTTTTCATTCAAATTTCAAACGTTTGGTGTCGTTATGATCGGAAAAAGATTCTCTATCATTTCATAAGAAAAAAGTATTTTTTTTTTTTTTCCCCAAAAAAAATTTCGACCCTGAGAACGTGTTTCCGAGAAGGCCTGTCGACCCCAAAGGGTTAAAGGGGAGGGGTCTGGGATAGTGACAGCTGGGAGGGACTATTCTCAGCTGTCGTATCTGAGCGCCTCTGCAAAGACAGTGATTATGTATGAGTGTGGTGAAAGTGTTGAATAATGATGAAAGTATTTTCTTTTTGGGGATTTTCTTTCTTTTTAGGTCACCCTGCCTCGGTGGGAGACGGACGACTTGTTGAAAAAAAAGAGTGGAAAGAGGAAGTGCAATGATGCTGAGCATTCTAGTATATGTAAATGGTTAACATTAGATGAAAAACTAGGAATTATAAAACAAAGATAGTGCATCGTATGCTAAAGAACACGTGACAAGAAAATGAGCGAAGCATCAGTATGTGTGCATATAAGGAATAGAGATAAAATAAAGACATGGAATGGCTACAGCATCTTATATGTGAAAAGTGATTGTTAAAAATCGTAGTTCTGAAATGGACAATATGGAACATCTTTTAATGTTATGGATTGAAGGCTGCAGCTAGAAAAGAATTCCATTGCCTGATGATGATTCAAGTTAAAGCAACAAGTCTCTATTCAGTGTTAAAAGAAGATTATGGCAATGAAAAAGTTTTTTTTGCAAAGTTGTGGCTGGTTTTACAACTTTAAAAAGTGTATGGAACTCCATAATGTTCGAATTACTGATCAGAGTGCCTGTGCAGACAATGACGCAGCTGCAAAATTTCCTAATGGTCTAAAAAAGATTGAATAAAGAAAATAGCTACAAAGTCGAGCAAATTTTTAATGTAGATGAAACTGGTTGTTTTGAAAGATGATGCCCTCACTCGCTTATTTGACAGAAATTGAATCATCACAACCAGAATGTAAAATCTCCACAGACTGTTTAACGCTTTAATTAGGTGAGAATTCATCTGGTGTGCAGAGCGGAAAATTAAAGGGCTTTTAAATCCTGTTAAAAAAATGCTCTTCCTGTTATATGGCAGTCAAATAAGAAAGCCTGGGTAATGAGACAATTGTTTGAAGATTAGTTTGAAAATTATTTTTGCCCTGCAGTTGAACGTTATATTAAAATTTTGTTACTATTGGACAATGCACCAGGTCATCTACTTTCTGATTTGAATGAAAATGTCAATGTAATTTTCCTGCTACTGAACACATCATTATTACAACCAATAATGAATCAAGGTGTCATTGCTACATTTAACCCTTTCAGTGCAGTGCTTGTACTGAAGTTAACTAACCTTAATTGGACAGTGTCACAGTTTGTGGATTAATTTAGCTTCTGGTGAAAGTTAGTGCACTACTCAGTATTGTGTATTAATTCTTTTTTTCTTTTTTTTTCAGCCAAAAAAGAGTTGGAGTCAGAATATGAAAATCTTGGTGATTGCAAGATACAGTGAGTATAGTTATATGTATTTAAACTTAAAATGAAGAAGTAATTAGCTTTAACTAAAATATAAATAAAAATTGTGGAATATATTAGTCTAGAATTTCATAACTAATTATGTCAAGACTTGTGTTATGTTTTTTGTGTTGACATTGTTATAGAATTCAAATTTCAAGTGACCTTGCCATGCAAGAAGAAATGTCCAAGTGACGACTTTAGAGGAAACCTGTGAAGTTACTGTTATATGGATATTTTTTTTTTCAACAAACCGGCTGTACCCCACCGAGGCAGGGTGACCTAAAAAGTAAAGCAAAATTTTTCTTTTTAAATTTAGTAATTTATACAGGAGAAGGGGGTTACTAGTCTCTTGCTCCCGGCATTTGTCTCATGGATAATAAATATGAGTAAATTATGTGAATGATAATGGTAAATGATAAGTAGAATTAAGAACATTGTCAAATGAGAATGGAATGAATGTAGCTGATAGATAAATGGAAGTTTGGTGCAGAAAACAATAGACAGGAGTTGAATAAAAGGGAAAATTAAAATATATTTTAAAATATGATAAACATTATTTCCCAAGAAGAGGCATTAGAGTTACAATAGTAGATTAACAGTGTGGGTGTTTTACAGTGAAAAGTCTAAATGACTGGATGCCTTTGTTTAAACAGAAAAGTACATATTGCCTTAGTTATAATTCTCCCCAGATATTGGCTACCATACCAACCTGTGACAATCCTTGTTTAACAGATCCAATTTGCTTCTCTTTGGAAACTGTTTTAAAACTTTTAACTAAACGACATTACCAACAGTGTATATTCCCATCTCATCAGTATTTTCTGAATTCTGAGAATTCAGTTTGGAAACAAAGCTACAAATGTTCCACTTAACATAACGCTAAATGGTTCACCCATCACAAGGCTCACAGAGGGAAAATTCCTAGGAATCCACCTTGACAGTAGTCTTAAATTCCAAACACACATACAACAAATTTCCAAGAAAATCTCAAGGACAGTAGGTATATTATCTAAGATACGCTATTATGTGCCTCAACCAGCTCTCATTGCACTATATCATTCTCTTATCTACCCTTATCTCACCTATGGAATCTGTGCATGGGGCTCAACAACATTAAATCACCTTAGACCACTCATAACCCAGCAAAAGGCTGCAGTCAGGATGATAACAAATTCCCACTCTAGACAGCATACTCCACCTATATTCAGAACCTTAAAACTACTCACCATAAAAAATATTCATACCTATTCATGTGCCTTCTACATACATAAAACTCTACATGCTAATATTAACCCTGCGCTCAGAATTCTCCTCAACAACTTTAATAGGTCCCACGAACATGACACAAGACACAGATCACTATTTGACATACCCGAGTCCATACTAACCAATGTAAAAATTCTATGCACATAAAGGGCCCCAAAATCTGGAATTCATTACCAGTAAATATCAAGTTAACCTTGTCCGAAAATCAATTCAAGACTCTTCTCAAAAGTCACCTACTCACCCTATACTAAATACTCATACTGTAACAAACTTCCAAACCCAATATTATTTTACTTAAGAAGATCTCATTTTGATATGTTCATCCTCCTTAACACTTGTTGCAATCTTATATCATCATATTGTCATTTAAAATCTTATAGTATCATCATTTTCTTAATTTGAAATAAAATATATACCTAGATGAAACTCTAAAAACTATTTCTAGTATTGTTATTATACTAGTATAGCATCAACATACTGTAATTTGAAATAAATTCTACAACTAGATTAAACTCAACCAATTTCTCTTGTATTGTCTTTAAATAGTATGTATAACCATTTAATAATTTAAATAATATAGAACTAGAATAAACTCAATCAATTTCTTTAGCATTAAGTACTTAGTGAATAAGTCTCTAGAATAAACTGCCCCTAATGCCATGGCATGCCAGTGGCTCTCCTTGCATTACAGTTTTATAATTGTATTATATTTGTAACTACCAATAACATTGTACACTTGTAACATGCATTGAAATAAAAATTATTATTATTATTATTATTATTAAGCTGTTGGTATGATGTTATTTCTTTGTATTGGTTTTATAACTGTCATGTTGACATTTAAACCAGAATCTCTGATTATCAACGATTTTAATTTCTTCTTTCACTTAGTGCAGCATTATCTCAAAATTAAACTAATTTGATAGATTACTGGCTCAATCTCTTAAGATCAGAACATTCTTTTCCTTAAAACCTGAATAGTATAAGCTTTTTATATAATTATTTGATCTTTTCTAGATAAAACAAAGAACTATCAGTGGGTAAGTGGTGGTAACTTTACCTTACTTCTACTCTCACTCCCTGACCCCCACCCCTTCCTTCTTTGCCCTCCTTTTGGGAGGACTAAGTACAGTTTTTTTCCTACAACTTGTATTTTAATACCCACTCTACTACTAACAGTGTTTGCAAAATTAACCAAAAAATTTATGTAGGTGCTAAGCAAAGCATGCAATAATGGCATCTTAATCATCCTTTATTAATATGGTGACCATTCTTACTCTAAGAAGGTAGATCTGCACTTTCTCAAATTGAATACTGCCCCTTTACCTCTGCTCCCTTCTCTTTTGTCCTCATAAATGGGGATATATCCCATTTTGTAAAATTCCACTTCTTGATAACAGAGAGAGAGGTAACTCTCTGACTGTGGTTGTCACTTCACTCTAAGGAAGTTAGACTAACTTGGGGCATGTTTGGAGGCCCACTGTTGGTACATCAGGTGGCCATCCAGCAGGCCCCATGATGGCAAAAGTACCACTAGAAGTTACCTGCAGTTCCAAGTACAGTGGTACCTCGAGTTACGATATTTTTTCGTTCGAGAATGCTGTTCAAGTGCCATTACCAAACGAATTTATCCCCATAAGGAATAATGTAAAATAGACTAGTCCTTTTACACCCCCAAAAATATACTTACAAAAGCATTTAAAAAAATAAACTTACATAAAAGGGCGATTTTGGGGACCATCGTAACTCGAGGTACCACTGTACATGTATCAGACTCTGGCATTTATTCTGATTTGCCCTCTTCCATGATTAGCTAGAAAAAAATTTCTATGTAGGTCCTCTGGTCTAATCTCTTGTGAGGAACTGTACTCGGCTAATTCTGGAGGTGCCTTCCTAGTGTTTGCCAGTGGGGACAGCATTATTACCAGTTGCCTTGGGAGCAACTATGGGCCAGGAAGAATTTGTCTTCTTTTCCTCCATTCTCAGAGATGCCCCCCTCCCTGACTTCTTGTATGCCAGATGAGACAAATGCTTATTCTTCAGGATTCTCAATGATAGCAACACCCATTTTGAATGGGGACAGCAGGTGTAAGAAGTAAGCAATATTGTATACTTCAATTTACAGTGTGCACAGGTAATTCAATAATTTTCAACTTTCAGATTTGATGCGGTCATGAAGTACTTTCAGTTTACTGGCAAAGGGAAAGATGTTTCACCTTACGACTTCTTTAGTGTGTGGTCACCTTTCTGTAATGACTTTCTTAACATATGGCAGAAGGAACAACTGAAGATTGTCAAACAAAGGTTGGTTTTCTCTCCACTTTTGTCTTTTCTCTTTCACTAAACATATTTCTGCTCCACTTCTCGCTTTCCCTTCTTATCTTCCCTCCCCTTTCCCCTTTCCTTTCATTCTACAAGATTAAAGAGTGCTTACAAATATTTTTTACATGTGATCATAAACGTTTTCAAACTCTCTTCTAAATAGAATGAAGGAAGCAGAAGAAAAAGTGCGGAAGATGACGGAAGAGAAGAAGGATGTTGCAAAGAAGACCAAAGAGGCTGGAGGACTGAAAAGCAAACTGAAGGATAAGCTCAAAACTAAGCAGTGAGTTTTATCACCTAAAGAATTACTGTATTTGGGAATGCAGTTCTACGCAAATTATGTATCATTGATACATAATTAAGCACCTTACAGACTGAAATATATCAGAAAACTGTGATGAGAAAATTTGTCATATTTGTTTCATAAGTGATATAATCATATTTCTTAAAATTTTAATATCTTTCTTAGCATTGATAGTAATGTATCATGACTGGACTTTTGTAACTTATATTTATTAAAATCTTGTTTCTGAATATTTTTGAATGATCAGTATAAATCAAATTTTTATAAAATTAGGTTAGTTTTCAATGTTTAGAATTTCATTATATAATTAGAAATTGAACAGAATATATTTTCAAGCTCACTAAAACATTTTTTTAGTAATCAGAGAAGTGAGCAAAATGAGAAAACACTATAGTATAAGGTTTTTACAGAAATTCACAACCTATACCATTGGTCTTTCCACACGGAAATATTGGGTTGAATGGCAGTGATTTTTTAAGGTTGAGTGATGGCTCATTTTTGTGTGTGGAAGAATTTAAGAATTGCCAAATTGATGATTTTATTTTAGGTGGCATTATGGACAAATTAAAAGATTTAAAAAATTCTGAATTGCCTACAGTTTTGAAGATCATGTAATATGGTTGAAAGTATTTTTTTATAACAGATAAATTCATGAAATTTAGGAATATGAAAAATTTGCCAAGCTTAAGAAGTACAGTTATGTATGACATTTTGGTCAAATTCTGAAGTCACAATTTGTATACTGTTTTTACATACCCTTTTCATGCTTTCATGGTCATTATCATACCATATATCCACTCTGTATTAAGAAAAGGATATCAGATTAAACTGAATGTTTGTTTATGAATTTATAGTGAAAAGCAGAATCATGTATACAACAAGTGCAGAGGTGTTTTTGGAAAGTGCATAATAGATTATCTACAGAAAGCTCTAACTTTTTCTCCCTTTAAACTTGCTACACAGGATAGTTGTCAGATGAATAGTGGTAAATATATTTTATTCTTTCCATTTTTTTTGTTTTAATTTCTGATAATCAGAAGTACAATAAAACACCTAAATTACTGGGAACAGTTGAAGTCCTTTGACCTGTATTCCCTTGGAATACAGGTGAGAAAGATACATCATAATATACACTTGGAAAATCCTAGAGGGACTAGTCCCAAATCTGCACACGGAAATTACTCCCATGAGTACACTAAGAGATAACACAGTAAGTGTCAGGGGCCCAAGATTGTTCAACTGCCTCCCAGTATACCTAAGGGGGATTACTGTACCAATAAGCCCCTGGCTATCTTCAAGAGGGAGCTGGACAGGTACTACCTGACCAGCTGGCTATGGTTCGTATGTTGGTTTGCATGTGGCCAGTAGATACAGCCTAGTTGATCAGGCCTTGATCCACCGCGAGGCCTGCTCATGAACCGGGCCACAGGGGCATTGACCCCCAAAACACCCTCCATGTAACTAGGAATCGATACACATTGGAAACACCTTTACAGACCAATATTCATTAATTGTTTCTTTTGATCTAGAAAAACTTATAACTACATACCTGGCATTTCAGTATTTTGTCCCAAGTTCATTACTTAGGTCTGAGGCTGACTATTGGTTTTGCTCAGATTTTCCATTGAAAGGCACTTTGGTTTTCAAATAAACAACAGCCTTTACCCATATTTAGTAAAAGTTGAAAGCTTACTGCAAGGCTGCATCCTAAGTACTACCTTATTCCTTGGTTCTTCTCCCAAGTATTTGGTCATTCTTATATACAGATTATTTTGCCATTGCTTGTGCAGGCTTGAACTCTCAGCTTGTTGAAACTATTCTCCAATACAGATAATGGTTAACTGGACTATTTCAGTAACCTTCAAGAGATGCCCTGTCATTCTACATTGTTTCATACATGTATGGCTTCCCTATCCCAGTATTGCTATGGTTAAATTTCTTGGCCTTCTCTTTGATTGTTGAATGTCACTGTGTCTTAAGTTGGCTAACCATGGTTAAAGCCTTAACCCATTTTACTTTGGGAGCTGATAGCCTTAATTCATGCAGTCTTAATACTGTCCAAGCTAGTCTACAGTCTTCCCAGATACTCTTGAGCTTTGTGCCCTTCCTCATCAGGCAGTGTGTTTGTGTTGGGGCTTTTTGATCTTTCACTGTTGAGAGCTTGGATACTGAAGCAAACATCTCTACAGAACTGACATGATGCCCATTGTCCTCATTATTTTCTTCTTTTTTCAAGACCTTCAAACATACATATCATACTCTTTCCTTCCCTCCTCTACTTGGGAAGTTCCAACAATTCATGTTCACTCCCCTCCACTTCCATGCCCGAAGTCTAACGTATCTGTTACAAACTTACACTCACTCTTCCTTGAACACATTCTCACCAACAATTCCAAACCCTCAGATGGAGTAGGGTATGCGGCTGTTTTTTTTCAGATTGAGCAATCCAAGGACATTTACTAGTCAACCAACATTTACACAGCAGTTATGTGAAATGTTTGTTGCTATCATACACATTGTAAGAATGCCCACCTCATTAATTGTTTCAATCCCATGGCTCGGTTGGCAGAGCACTTGCCTCACACACTGAGTGTTCATGGTTCAATCCTCAGCATGGAAATGTTGGGCATGTTTCTTTACACCTGGTGTCCCTGTTTACCTAGCAGTAAGTAGGTACCTGGGTGTTAGTCGACTGGTGTAGGTGGCATCCTGGGAGACAAGATTGAAGGACCTCAATGGAAATGAATCAGAAAGTCCTCGATGACTCTCTTAGGTTATTCTGGCTTAAAAATTCAAACAAATCTTATATCTTAAGATCATTTCAAGCTGTTTTGTAATATGTATATATGACTCCTGGCATTACATCATACTTCATAGAGAACAGTGATTGTTAAATTTCTAGTAAGCACACTAGTTTTTTTGCTGGCTTAGTGGACACTGCTGTTCAGGGCAAGGAAGATACAGACTCAGTCACTTAGTCAGCTCTACATGATCTGCTAATCTCACACATTACAAATTGGCCAACATGACACACACGAATATCATATAGAAAGATGTAAGGTGCCCCTCTGTGAGGACTGCCAGGTAGCTCTTAACAATTCACCATGTACTATATTAATAAACTATCATAGCTATCAGAGAGCAAACACAACTAATTTTTTTCAACAGCTTCAACCCATGACACACACTAATTGCTCTCTTGAGTTTTTAACAAATGTATACTAGTTATTGTTAAGTTTATACTTCCACTAAGCCTCAACCTCACTAAGTCATATCCCTAAAACATAAACCACTTCTACACTGTATGACCCATATGGGTTTGGCCCTTGTTTGCAAATATAATTGCTAGTCACCTAGCTATAAATCTTCCATAAGCAGTAATCATTTTTCTTCAGGCAAGTATTATTTTTGACTTAAATTTAATTTGACCTTTATTAACGTAATTTTCTTTCCTTAGTATAAAAAAAATGCAACTCATCTCTCCATAGTGACTAAAGATTTTGGCCTCAATGAAAGTCCTATACTGCCCTTCCTCCCCCTGAAAAAAAAAATTAAATAAAAAAAAAAATTGGCCAATGCCTCACTTAGCTCTTCATAGTCACTCAGGTGTTATGGATCTCAGTGTGTGGTAATGATGGTGCTTCCAGTGATAAGTCCTGCATGATGTCTGGTGTGCAAGGCCAGCTGTGCTTTTCATGTGTCTTTATAACAATACTTGTTATTAAACTAATTGTTAGAAATGTTTATTTTATTTACCTTAAGTTTCTATAACTATATACAGTGGACCCCAAGTAACGAGCAAAATTCATTCCAGAAGCCTGCTCAAGTGCCATTACCGAACAAATTTACTCCCTAAAGAAATAATGTCAAGTGGGTTAGTCCATTTCAGACCCCCAAAAATACACTTACAAAAGCACTTACAATATTATACTTGCATAATTGTACGATTTCCGGGGTGCTCGTTACGTGGGGGTCCACTGTACACCCAATTGGCATTATCTCGGCTACAACATTTAACCTTTCCAATAATTACTTTTTTTTACATCATTTCCCTTGTACAGTGGATCCCCGAGTTACGAGCACCTCGGAAATCGTACAATTATGTAAGTATAATATTGTAAGTGCTTTTGTAAGTGTATTTTTGGGGGTCTGAAATGGACTAACCTACTTGACATTATTCCTTAAGGGAGAAAATTCGTTCGGTAATGGCACTTGAGCAGGCTTCTGGAATGAATTATGCTCATTACTCGGGGGTCCACTGTACGCTTTTTCCATGTTATTACCATATTCACAAATATTTTTTGTTTTTTTAAGTAACTGATACAGAAAAGGGATTACCAGCCTCTTGCTCCTGGCTTGTTCATCACATCTGACAATCCAAGGAAATTAAGCTACACTACCTTTCCTTGTATCTACTGTGATTGCCTCCCATTTCTTAGGAGCTGAATAACTCATATGGGTTTAGCTCTCTCTCCACCACCCTACCTTCCCAGGAATGTAACAATACTGTACATTCATAAGATGAAAATGAAGAAGAAAAATTCATATATACAGTGGTACCTCGAGTTTTGTATAGCTCCCAACTCTAACAATTATGTAAGTGTATTATTGTAAGTGCTTTTGTAAGTGTATTTTTGGGGGTCTGAAACTGACTAATCTAATTTATATTATTCCTTATGGGAACAAATTCGTTCGGTAACGGCACTCAAACAGCCTTCTGGAACAAATTATGGCCGAAACTCTGGGTACCACTGTACATACATGTATAAAGGGCATAGCCAATGTTTGTAGGTATAGGTGAGTGGGTGCTGGTGTGAAAAGGAATAGTACTCTGTTGTGTTCACCAATCCACTGGTGCAGCTGGTAGTGCTGCTGTTTGTCATACTGAGTGACGGCTCTCATAAAGAAATTGGAGCACACATCAATAACTGGGCCTCTACCCTTCAAACAGAACTGTTTGCCATACTCCTTGCACTCAAATGCACCCAGGTATCTAAGGCTGACAATAATTGTAAATGATTGTCATTCATAAATGCTCTTAATGAGTTAAGTATAAATTGTGGCTTGCTTGTGTCAGAAGCCAGACACAGGTACAGTAAGATTGTGGACAGTGGAGTCAGAGTGCATATGCTGTGGATTCCATCTCGCATTGGTCTTCAGATGCATGATAGAACTGATGAATTGGCTAAGTTATACTCTTTCAAAGAGGGAGTAGATTACAATCTTGGGTTGTCAGTTAGCAGTTTGAGAACAATAATACGAAAAGAACTTCAACTGAACTTTATTGACTTAAGACTCCGGGAGATTGACACCAGTCAGTCCATCTATCATCATTCTATCATGCAGGAGGAGCCACATGTCTATGGGGCTTCCAACAAAATAAGCAGACTCTTGGATGTCACTACCGTCTGGCTCCGGCTGGGTTATAAGTATCTTTGGGAGGTTAAATCACCACCACCAGCTGTAGACCAAACGAAATGTAAACTTTGCCAGATGGACTATTGTCACACCCTGCGTCATTATGGAGTGCGATAAAATTAATGAATTCAGAGACAACTCACTCAGAAATGTTCAAGAAATGGCAAAGTATTTTATCCACAGAGTATATTACAAATCATTCTGAAAAAATACCCTGACTTTGCTCACTGTAAATAAAGCATTACCGTGTGTGTGTGTGTGTGTGTGTGTGTGTGTGTACTCGCCTAGTTATGGCTGAAGGGGTCGAGTCACAGCTCCTGGCCCTGTCTCTTCACTGTCTGCTACTAGGTCACTCTTCCTGCTCCATGAGCATTATCATACCTCTTCTTACAGCTATGTATGGATTCTGCCTCCACTACATCACTTCCCAAACTATTCCACTTCCTGACAACTCTGTGACTGAAGAAAAATTTCCTAACATCTGCTGTGTCCCATCTCTGGAACATCCTGTCTCTGTCCACCTTGTCGATTCCTCTTAGTATTTTATATGTTGTTATCCTATCTCTCCTGTCTTCCAGTGTCATCAGGTCGATTTCCCTTAACCTCTCCTCATAGGACATGCCCCTTAGCTCCAGGACTAGTCTTGTTGCAAACCTTTGCACTTTCTCTAATTTCTTGACATGCTTGACCAGGTGTGGATTCCAAACTGGTGCTGTATATTCCAATATGGGGCTGACGTATATGGTGTACAGAGTCTTGAACGATTCCTTACTGAGGTATTGGAACGCTATTCTCAGGTTTGCCAGGTGCCCACATGCTGCAGCAGTTTTCTGGTTAATGTGCGCCTCAGGAGATGTGCTCGGTATCATACTCGGCCCAAGATCTTTTTCCTTGAGTGAGGTTTGCAGTCTTTGGCCACCTAGACTATACTCTGTCTGCGGTCTTCTTTGCCCTTCCCCGATCTTCATGACTTTGCATTTGGTGGGGTTAAATTAAAGGAGCCAATTGCTGGACCAGGCTTGTAGTCTGTCCAGGTCTCTGTAGTCTTGCCTGATCCTCATCCAATTTAATTCTCCTCATTAACTTCACATCATCTGCAAACAGGTGTGTGTGTGTGACCCAAAAAATATTTGCACTAATAACTCTTTACAGTTGTGACCGGGTGTGGATGTGTGAATGGCTCATTACTTTGTAATTTGTTCATGATTGTAACCATATACAGTGGTCCCTCGGTTTTCGCCGAAAATTCATTCCAGAATGCTGCTCAAGTGCCATTACCGAACGAATTTACTTCCTTAAGAAATAATGTCACGTAGGTTAGTCTATTTCAGACCCCCAAAAATACACTTGCAACAGCACTTACGAAAATACACTTACATAAATGTTCGAGTTTGGAGATGCACGAAAACCGAGGGACCACTGTATAGACGTGTAGAATGATTCATTACCTTTGTAACTTGTCATGATCGTAACCAGATCTACCTGGAGTTCATTACCTTTGTAATTTGCTCAGTTATCAAAACTTTGGGGCCCAGTCCCTGGACCCATTATGTACCTCTGTAATCTTTTGACTACCGCCCACAGGATGGGTATGGGGTGCATAATAAAGATATTAAACTAAACTATATGCTTGAAAGGAGGAAAGGTATCTATGGAATAGTTTCTTTGTATAAGGAAAAAGGGAATAAGAAAGACTAAGAATTATAGGGAAATAAGCCTGCTCAGCATACTAGGTAAAGTGTATGGTGGAATTATTGAAAGAATTTGGGATAAGACAAAGTAGGATTGCAGAGGAACTGAGACTTCAGGAAGGTTCCCATCAATGGAAGTTCATTGATCGTTGTGGGTGGCTCTTGACCAGCAAATTGAGATCAGTTATGAGGGCACCTTAACCAAATTAAGCTTCAGTAACAGAAACATAGTGAGATCAAATTAACCATGTCCTAAATGAAACAAGCTAGGAAGATATCCTAAACAAAATGGACCCGAACCTTTGCCAAGAAAGAATTAACGCTGTGGCACTTGAGGTATGCTCAAGGCACATTCCTCGTAAGAAAACAAGGAGAGATGTAAACTAGAGAGAGATGCTCCCTATACAGGTGAAGGTGAAAAATCACACCTGCTGAAAGGGGCAGGTATATCTGAAATATGAAAGGAGGCACTGGCCAGAGAAATAGAAAATATTGAATTTAAGATTAAGGAATCACACAGGAGCCAAGAAACAGGAAGAACTTAAAGCCATAAATGAATTTGAAAAAAAAAAAAAAAACTTATGCCAAATCTAGGGCAAAAACCACATCCAGTATTGGGCCCCTGCTTAAACGAGATGGGACTTAGATGACAGCAAAGAAATAAGTGAGACACTGAAGTCCCAATATGACTGCGTTCAGTAAGCCATTAATCAGACTAAAGGTTGATAATCAAAATGAATTTTTTATGACCAAGACTCAAAATTTAGTTAATTCAAAAATTTCTGATATAATCCTAACACCATAGGACTTTGAAAAAGCAATAAATGACATGCCCATGCACTCTGCTCGAGGCCCAGACTCATAGAATTCCATGTGCCTTAAATATTCTATAGCCTAAGCATCACGGATCTCAACCTATGTCTAGAACAAATTAACTCTGTGGTACTCGAGGTTTGCTCAAGGCAAATTCCCTTAAGGAAAAGGAAGAGAAGATGCAAACTAGAAAGAGAGAGGGGCTCCCTATACAGGCGAAGGCAAAGAATAACGGAGAGGCTACAGGAGGCCAATATCTCTGAAATACGTAGGGAGACACTAGTTAGAGAAATAGCAAACATTGAATTAAAACTAAAGGAATCTTACAGGAATCAAGAGACACGGGAAGAACTAAAAGCCATAAATGAAATTGAAAGAAACCCAAAGTATTTCTTTTCCTATGCAAAATCACAGTCGAGAACAACAACCAGTATTGGGCCCCTACTTAAACGGGATGGGTCCTACACAGATGACAGCAAGGAAATGAGTGAGTTACTTAAGTCCCAGTATCACTCAGTTTTTAGCGAGCCACTAACCAAACTGAAAATCGAAAACCTAAATGAATTTTTTATGATAGTGCCACAGAATTTGACAGACGCATGCCTTTCTGACATCACCACGACGCCAAATGACTTCGAAAAAGCAATAAATGACATGCCCATGCAATCTGCTCCAGGCCCAGACTCATGGAACTTCGTGTTCATCAAGAACTGCAAGAAGCCCCTATCACATGCTTTTAACATCTTATGGAGAGGGAGCATGGACACTGGGATCGTCCCGCAGCTACTAAAAACAACAGACATAGCCCCGCTCCACAAAGGGGGCAGTAAAGCAATAGCAAAGAACTACAGACCAATTGCCCTAACGTCCCATATCATAAAAAATTTTGAAAGGGTTCTAAGAAGCAAGATTGCCACCTATCTTGATACCCATCAATTGCACAACCCAGGACAGCATGGGTTTAGAGCAGGCCACTCCTGTCTGTCCCAACTACTGGACCACTACGACAAGGTCCTGGATGCTCTAGAAGATAAACAGAATGCAGATGTTATATACACAGATTTTGCAAAAGCCTTTGACAAGTGTGACCATGGTGTAATAGCACACAAAACGCGTGATAAAGGAATAACAGGAAAAGTTGGTAGATCTATAATTTCCTAACATGTAGAACACAAAGTGTAGTAGTCAACAGAGTAAAGTCTGAGGCAGCTACTGTGAAAAGCTCTGTTCCACAAGGCACAGTATTTGCTCCCATCCTATTCCTCATCCTCATATCAGATATTGACAGGGATATAAGCCACAGTGCTGTGTCTTCCTTTGCAGATGACACCCGAATCTGTATGACAGTGTCCACCGTTGAAGACACGGCTAGACTCCAAGCAGACATAAACCAAATCTTTAAATGGGCTGCAGAAAACAATATGAAGTTCAATGATGAGAAATTTCAATTACTCAGATACGGAAAACGTAAAGAAATTAAAATCTCATCGGAGTACAAAACTAATTCCAACCACACAATAGAGCGAAAAACTAATATCAAAGACCTGGGAGTGATCATGTCAGAGGATCTCACCTTCAAGGACCAAAACAAAGTAGCAATTGCATCTGCTCGAAAAATGACAGGATGGATAATGAGAACCTTCAAAACCAGGGATGCCAAGCCCATGTTGACACTTTACAGATCGCTTGTTCTATCTAGGCTGGAATATTGCTGCACACTAACTGCACCTTTCAAGGCGGGTGAAATTGCTGACCTTGAAAGCAAAAGACTCGGCAGGCGATGTAACATCCCCCCAATGAAGAGCAGGGGTGCCACTAGCACGTTGAGGGACAACACAATAAGTGTCAGGGCCCAAGATTGTTCAACTGCCTCCCAGCATACATCAGGGGATTACCAACAAAACCCCTGGCTGTCTTCAACAGGCACTGGACAGGCACCTAAAGTCGGTACCTGACCAGCCAGGCTGTGGTTCGTACGCTTGGACTGCGGTGGCCAGCAGTAACAGCCTGGTTGATCAGGCTCTGATCCAATATGAGGTCTGGTCACAGACCGGGCTGCAGGGGCGTTGACCCCTGGAACTCTCTCCAGGTATCTCCAGGTATAAACAGGACAAGTGTTTCCTGACGCGGGTCTTAGTCATATGATGACCCACCACTGGAGCTTTTGGTCATCTGACTGAGGTCTTCCACTGGCTTACCCCTCCACCCCTTTAAAATTAGGGTTTTAAGTATCTTCTTAGTAAAGAGGTTACATTTAACCTTTATGTCCCAGGTTTAGTCGAGAGGCTTTAAACCCCATTAACCGATCTGCTTAGCTATTAAACACTGGAGACCAGTCCCTGGACCCATTATGTGCCTCTGTAATAATCTGACTACTGCCCACTGGATGGGTATAGAGTTTTCCTGGAGTATACCTGGAGAGGGTTTCGTCTGAGACGAAATCGTAATGACACGATTGCAAACAAACCATACCACGGGCGGGAATTGAACTCGTGGCGAGTGAATGGTAAAGCTCCAGGCCAGGTGTAAGTCATGGACCAGGGTAACACTGCTGACATTGATGAGGTCTGCTCTTTATATGAACAATTTTTTCATTGTGCTGAGAAACTAAGCCAGATTCCAGGACTTCTATAATGGATCAGTCCTCGCATAAACTTAATATTTTTAGCTGGAATATTGCATCACTTAGAAAAAGACTTCCTGACCTTCATCATAAAGTAACCACCGAACCCATTGATATTGTGTGTCTACAAGAGTGCAGAGTCCCTGAAAAATCCCAGCCCCCTAAATTGCCATCATTTGTTGCATATAATCTCAAATCTACTAACTCTTGTGTTCTATATATTAAAAAATCACTTCCCCATCAACTTCTCACACATAAGAAAACAGAGGGACTGCAATACCATGGTGTTAGGATTTATATTGGGAACTCTGCTCTCAACATATTTAATTTGTATGCTCCTGCTGATAAGTTCAATTACTTGAGCTCCCAACTTGTGCTCAGTCTGAGCCTACTCTTATAATTGAGATTATAATGCAAGACACAAAAGCATTGGAAGCTCACAGTTTGGTAATCGTAATGGTAACCAACTGTTGTCACTGTTAAACAGTCATGATAATGTGCAAATTGTAGGTGACCTTGAACCCACACATATCTATGGAGGCATCCTTGATCTGTGTCTTGGCTTCAACATTACTTCTGCCAGCTGTGAGTCTCCATTGTATCAGATATATCATCAGACCATTTCCCAAGGCTAACCTCACTAGATATAGGTAATACTATCCTTCCTGGTGGAATATTCAAACGGAAACGTTTTAATGTTTCTCCTGATCAACATGAGGACTTTGTTGCACATGTGACTGACTGGTATAATTCCTATGGTGTTCCTCTGTTGAGACCTTTAACAATGACCTTGTGAGCAGTATTCAGAACTACTTAGAGCCGCCTCAAAACCTCCTGGAACTGTTAACCCAACCAACTTCCATAACAATCATACCTCCTATAATAACCATACTTATTACAATGATCTTAAACTTCGAACACTGAAACGTACTGCTCGCAGAATAGGCCTAGCCTATAGAAAACATCGTACCCTGAATGCTGAGGCTCTTTCAAACTGCCCTTGCTGCTGCAAGAGAGCGTATGACAGAGCTGCGGCAAACTGACTGGGAAAAATTTGTCAATGGTCTCAATGCTCACACCCCACTTAGCCGAGCATGGAGGGACATAAATAGAATTAAGGGTAACAGAACCGGTCAGATTGCACACCCTCATCCCTTACATAGGGCGAATGAGCTAGTCAGTGCTTGGGCTGTTACATCAAGCTATGAAAATCTTCCCAGTACCACACAGGCGAAATTAAATGACAAATATGATGCTAGGGAGAGACTTGTTTTTTTATGCTCAGCAAGGAAGATGACTGTAACATTCCTTTCACTGACTTTGAACTTGATGCAG